>SZWC01013109.1:18132-49350 GCA_023375785.1 Penium margaritaceum
GAGGAGAGAGGGAGCCTTGGAGCAGCGAGCATGTGTGATTGGAAGGGCATCACTTGTGCTGAAGAATGGTTGTTCAATCACTCAAAATGATGGAGTACATATAGAGCTAGAGCTTGGGCAAGTCAGCCCTCTCACAAGCCACACCACTTAGCCATGGAGGCTAAGGCTCACACACTAGAGTCCATAATCTCACACAAGGGAGGAAATCAGCCTAGCAATCAGGCTGACCACTCACACACGACCTAGAGAGCTAGAGAATGCTCTCATGGCACACTCCTAGTGGTCACATAACCCACAAACCCATGGAGAATTGCCATGTGTCCATGGCTAGCACACAAGGATCTCACCTCACCTAAAAAGTAAGGAGAGGTACCTTTATCCTAGTCAGCACACTCTGACAAGGCAATCCTAAGACCAAGGACCTTTTTGGATATTTCTCCCATCAGGTCTTGACCCTGGACCTCTTGCCTTTTTCTTTTCTCAGGCTAAGGCATGGAGCCATCACCCATGCCCACCCAGACATCGACGGTCCATGACCCCCGAAACTTCGAAAATTCATATCTCCCAATCCGACCGTTGGATCGGCCTCAAACTTGGACCCTATATATTTCGCTACCTGATCTTTCCAATGGTGAAGTCGAATCGGTAATCGGAGCAGGCATCTGGTACTTTCCTGGAACTTGCTACTGTGGACCTGAAACTGAGCCAGATGGCTCCTTTCCCAACATTTTGTGCCTCTTGAACAATGGTGTAGTCTCTTGGGCAAGTACAAAGGAAGATTGTATCTCCCTTTCTCATGCTGAGGCACAGTACATCGCTCTGTTAGAAGGATGCAAGGAGACACAATGGCTACGCAGTTTTCTTATCGAGATGAAAGAGCCACAAATCGATGCAACAGAGGTCTGTATCGATAACAAGAGCGTCATGAAAATGAAACAGGATGATGTCATCTCCCTGTGGACCAAGCACATGGACATCAGGTACCACTATCCACACGACCTGGTCGCAAAGGAGATCGTGGAATTGGAATACGTGGAGACCAGGACGATGTTCATTGATTGCATGACAAAGGCACTGGACAGCGAATTGCTCTCTGCAAGTACTCGAGGCATCGGTATGATCAATGCAACGGACGAAGACTGAGGCCAAGACTGTTGGAGAGAGGAGAGATCTCACAGCTAATGGACAGAGGTACAAGGGAGAGTTTGTTGACCTGAAATGCTCCTCGTCCATGGTTGATGTTTGGACAGGTATAGGACGGACTACGCATAAACTACTCCCTTGGAATAAGTCTCCTAAGTCTTAGTCCAGATATTCAAGGCATGTACTGCTCCTTTGAAGCAAGTCCCCTTGGTCTAATCTGGATAGTATAGCGAGAAAATACTACGTAGGACAACTCCTTGTGGCCTAGACGTTCCAGAGTTAGTCTCCGGAGGGAGAGGTCACTTGGTCAAATCCCAGCCCGGTGACATTTTCTTCGTGACCAAAAGGGCGACAGGAAGGTTCTAAGAGACATCTTAGAATATTCCAAGGTCGTTCCTAGTGGTTGGCGCCACTTGGCGGTCACAGGGAGTGCCATGTAGGCAGGGGGGATGACGCAATGCAGATTGTCCCCAAAGTGGCTCATCCAAGGAACCGCTGGGCGGCTTTGCTAGAGGCTGGCTCTAGGACAATAAGAACCTATCAGTTGCCTGTCATTAAGTGCAGTTCTTACCTTTGAGACTCCTCATAGAGTTGTCCACCAGAGGCAGACACTAAAGAAGCATTGGTTGGTCAAAGCACCAGGATTTCGCTCCTTGTGCGAAAGTGACCAGGTGCCAAGGATACAGTATAAGGAATTGATTTCTATGAACTGCTCAGTGTGGAATCTTGGCTGTAAGGGTGATATCATCTCTTGGTTGCAATACCAAGAGCGGTCGGCGGGATACATCATGTCAGAACCCGTTGTCTAGACCGCCGCCTCAGGCAGGTTGACCTACAAGACCTATATGATGCTTAGCCAAGGTGGTTCAGTCCCTAGACCTGAACCATTATCAAGAAGCTTGATATTCCTTCCCTTGTCAGGCCTTTGTTCTGATATGAGGGTGTAAGTAGGAAGCATCTTGGGCGCAACTTAGACGCGAGTAGGCTGCAAGTGGAGTGTAACTAGGAAATTACTAGGGTGTAACCAGGGCGTAAGTAGGATACAAATACAACGCAACTAGGATGTAGTTAGTGTGTGACTGAGGCACAAGAAAGGTAGAATTAGGATGTAGTTACGTTGGAAATAAGGGTGTTCACGAGTCCATAACCTTGAGTCTGAGGACATGTCCCCATCTCCAAGTCCGGTTCCACCCCGAGACTTGGACTGGCGAGTCTTGACTCGAACTTGCGAGTCCTTGTACTCGCGAGTCTTTGTTGCCATATGGGCAAGTTTAGGTATTATGATCCGCGAGTCCAGACCTTTTGCAAGTGCACTTTCATGATTTTTCAGCCGGTGCTATTTGTTTTCCAACTCTATATTTTGAGTGATAAACCACTCTCATATGACTTCAACATCTCCACTCTTGTCCTGCCATTCTAACCCATATCTTTTACTAACAGAGGCCCTACAGGATTCCTAGTGCTGACACTTTTCTGGTAATGTTCAAGACTTGTGTGAAAAAGAAGTATGTTATTGGATTAGTGTTTAAGTACCAACCTCAGAAACTGTGAGACACACAAACATAGTATATGTTTATGTCACATCAGAAACTTATGCTAGATGGATTAGTGTTTAAGTAGCCCTTACATGTTTTCTAGTACTGACACTTTTCAGGTAGTATTAGACATGTATGCAAAAGAAGACGCTACTCACATACATTAATCCTTCAATATACATTGTATACAGAACACAAGTGGTGGAAACATAGTTTGAAAGGATTTAAGCGATGGAATTCAGAAAACATGTTGCCAAGTACATGGTCAACTACTCTCTACAAACCACACCATCTCCACCACATCATCGTCGTCCCCACCATTTTCCGTACCTCTTAAGTGCCTATGCCAAAGTCACCCTCATCCTCCCTCTCTCCCTTATCTCCTTCATCTCGTGCATCACTGTCCTCACTCTCTGATTCTCCCTCTTCTCCTCCATCTCACCCGAGCCCTCCTCATATGGCTCAGGCAACACGGTAGTGAGTAAGCCCTCCGACTGAGCTTTGAGCGCTTTCCTAGCAACCGTGTGAGCTACTTTCTCCTTTCTTTCAATCTCCAGAAACTCCTCGGCCACCTCGCCAGAGGGAGTCTCAGGGAAGTCCCGGAGGACTGGATTGTTGATCCACGTCTCAAGACACAGCAGGTCTTGTACTATTAGTTGGCTGAGCGAAAGGCAGAAGTCAGTCACAACACGCCCACTGAGGAAGAACATACGCTCATATGGGGTACTACTTGCTGGCACTGCAAGTACGTCACATACAAGCAGAGCAAACGTAGGATACTTGGTCATATTGTCCCGGTAGAAGTTCAAAACATTGCACTTCCTCCCTCCACGTGCGTTCTTCTTGTACTGCTCAACCTCTCACTCCAGCGTATCAGGTGCCACTGGCTGCGGCTCTCGCTCCTCTTTAAACATGTCATCCATGGAGTCGGCAAGCGCAACCTCCACTTGTGTGGCACATGCAACAAGAAACGATTTTGTAAACTGCAAAAGCAAGTACGCTTAGTTGCTTGCGAAAGGAACCATGCTACGTACCATGATGGCCTTCATTTTGTTTTGCCTACCATGCTTTGCAGCTGATGTTGGGCTTGTCAAATGTGGCATCTGCTGGCTGCTGCAAGCACCTCCTGTGCTGCCGGCTCCAGCGGTCGACTGTGGCCCTGTTCATTCCACGATCTCCTTGTCCTCTGTCCTTGTTGTAGCGGCTGTAGCAGCTACTGTAGCAGCCGCTGCCTCAATCGCTTTAGCGTGTGCCCTACGTCTCTCTTGCATTTTGACAAAGTACGGCTTGATGGGCTCCACCACTTGGACCTCCAGCTCAATGGCAGTCCTCATGCCCACCATCTTGTACACTGATGGCATGAAGCAGAAATTGCAACACACAGAAAAAACAAGAAACTGAGAGGTAGAAAACCATGTAGGTAGAGATGTCAAGGACAGTAATAAGGCAACATGACCAACCTGAAGTGGGGGTCGACAGCGGTGCCACCACGTGGAGTATGGTGGTCTTCTTGATGTACTTCTCAACCTGCATGACCCAAATGGAAAACAACTACTGTCTTAAGAAAAGGATACACCAATACAAACAGCAAAAGGCTTGAAACATACCTTCTCCACTGATGCTTGAAAGCCAGGAGAAAGGAGAACCAGTAGCTTCTCGGTGTTGTCTAGAGGCCTCTTCTCCACCTTCTTCTTCTCAGCGTTGGCTGCCTTCACACACCACTGGAGTAACTTTTGCAAGATGGTGCTGAAAAAGGGGAGGACAAGGGAGAGGGTGGGATACTCAGAGCCTGATACATCTTCCGTGAAGTATTTGAAAGGCTTGAGAATAGTGATGATAAGGCCCAACAACTCCCATCCTTGTCCTCTTGGCTTGAGTGCGGGCTCTTTGGCGGACAACCATGGATCAAGAACATCCTACAGGCAGACAACCCGCTCACACATGTCCAGGGTAGAGTTCCAGCGACTGGGAGTGTCAACATGCAAGGACATGTACTAAAAACCACGAGCCTGACATGCATTGAGCAGAGACAGCTTACGATTCATAGAACGACACACAAAGTTGACAATGCCGTGCGCGGAGTACACATGTTCATCAATGCCCTCAACGGCGATGAGGTCCTTCACTACTAGGGTCAGCACATGGCCCATGCACCTCAAATGAACAGCCTTGTTGAAGCTGTCATTCTGCAGCACAAGGAAGTTGTCGACTATGCTATCATTGGCGGTGTCCTTGTCCATTGTCAATGCGTACGTTTTGCCCTAGAACTGCCAATTCTTTAGTGTTCTTGCCAGCAAGTCAAACAAGCTGGAGGAAGAGGCATCCTTAGAGCATGCACGAAAAGTAAGAGCGACAGTCTGCAACTTCCATGCTTCAATCCACTGTGCAGTAATACTTAGGTACTTGTGGTTTGCATGAGATTGCCATCCATGGCACGTAAAAGAAATCCCAAAAATCACTGTAGCAAACATCTTTTGTACCTGCTTCCTGAAGGCAGGAGCTCCGTTCTTCATCAAGCAAGTGAGCTCGATGGAACCTGGTAGTATTGCAAATGGGTTATAGTGGAGGACAGCAAGCTTCACCTAGAAAGATTCCAAGCTCAAGAAGGACAGCTGCTTGTCTACGATGTACTTCCAGATTCACGTCACAAAATACCGCTTGTTGAAACCGATGCCAACACCCGCAACACCCTTGGCCACCATGGCGTTGGTGCCATCGATCGTGGCAGCAGCAGCAGCAATGGCAATAGAGACAGCTACCAGTTGCTGCTGTACATCAAGCGCCTTTAGCTGCTTCTAGCGCGCGTTGTGCTCCTTGCGAAGATGCTTCCACATGTTGGACGTGAAGCTATCGTTGAGCCTGAATGTACCCTTCAGCCCCACACGCGCTTTGGGATAAAGCTGGCTCCTTGCTCTCGGCTTGCCTTGGATGAGGACGTACTAAAAAACCTACCATATCACTGACGGTTTGTGCATGCGTAGATCGTCCCGGCCTGGTACAGTAGGCTTAGAAAACGGTGGCATCACGGTGGTAGAATTGTTAGTCGAGTTGTTGTTTGGTGGCGTGGCTGTATCATTGCCATCCATGGCGGCGTTGGACGTTCCAGCGGCGGCAGTGACGGCAGCGGCGGTAGCGCAGCCGCAGCGGCAACTGGAGAACCTGCTGGAGGCAGGTTCCTGTTACAACCCATGGTAACAAACTGTCGGTACATAGTGTACTGTACACCGAGTGTGGTCCACGGTAACGAAGAGTGGAGTGACAGAACTGAAATCCTAGGTTTCATTCAGCGCACGCAGTCTCAGTACACCATACGACTACCCGTACTAACCCCAGCTTGGATTGGCGGAAGGGAGGGAGAGGGGACAACGAGATGGATAGGTGGGCTGTCTGGCTCCTTGATGACGTGGATAATCCAAGGAGGGTCATCACCCTCTTCGCGCCGGAGGGGGGATTGTTGACCCTCATTTTTGGGAGACATGTTGTGAGGGTCAACCCTCGAGTCAAAGTAGAGTCCGGGATGCAGAATCGGACTCGCCAGTATTCTCACAGACTCAAACTCATGAGTCTGATCCACAAGTCCATGCTGTTTGTGAACAACCTTAGTTGGAAGTAGGACAAAGTGTGACATAAATAGAGGGTAACTAGGGCATAACTAGGACACAACTAGGGAGTAACTATTGGAAAAGGAGCCATTCGTCTCACTTTCAGGTCCACACGAGCAAGTTCTAGGAAAGTACCAAATGCTTGCTGCGATCGTCAATCCAACCTCACCGGTGGCACGATGTCTACGATCAAATTAGGAGATATGAATTTTTTAAGTTTTTGGGGTCATCATCCACTCATATCCGGGTGACCATAGGCGATGGCTCCATGCCTTAGCCTGAGAAAAGAAAAAGGCAAGAGGTCTTGGGTCAAGACCTGATGGGAGAAAACATCCAAAAAGGTCCTTGATTCTTGCGTTACCTTGTCAGAGTGTGTTGACTAGGAAAAAGGCACCCCTCCTTGCTTTTTACATGAGTTCAGATTGTTGTATGCTAGCCATGGACACATGGGAATTCTCCATGGGATTATGGACTATATGACCACTAGGAGTGTGCCATGAGAGCATTGTCTAGCTCTCTAGGTCTGGTGTGAGTGGTCAGCCTCATTGCTAGGCTCATTTCCTCCCTTGTGTGAGATAATGGACTCTAGTGTGTGAGCCTTAGCCTCCATGGCTAAATAGTGTGGCTTGTGAGAGGACTGACTTGCCCAAGCTCAACCTCTATTTGTACTCCATCATTTTGAGTGATTTAATAACCATTCTTCAGCACAAGTGATGCCCTTCCAATCCCACATGCTCGCTTCTCCACAGCACCCTCTCTCGTCCAGTTCCATCATTTGGTATCAAAGCCGTATTCTGCCACTTTCAGCCAGCACAGGCCGTCACTTTGAGAGTGACGGGTGGGGTCAATCCTTGACAAACTTTGATAATCAATCACATGATCTTTAAGTTCAAAAGACAAGCTTTCCAACGAGCCCAAGATCACAAAGATCCAACGGTCGGATGGAGAGTGATGCTGAAAACGAGGTCGGCCAAGGCTACTCTTCTCTCTGAGTAAGACTATCGCCTTGTGATGACCATGACTCCCTCGTTTTTTTGTCAAATTTAAACATAGTACAAATGAATTAAAGTATTTTTCATAAGTTTTCCATTGGTGCAAAAATATTTGCATTCCATTGGTATGTTTGGGAGAAACGCTGTTTACAAGCTGGCTGGTATAAACTAGAGTAGGAGCAGATGTATACCCTGTTTTCAAAAGGGCATGTATCTAAAAATCCCCTGTTAATGACCCTGTTTTATGGGTCGATCTGAAAGATTTTGAAGTGAATTTTCCAGAGGTGGGCACCGTTTTTCAAAAGTCCTAGTCTCCTAGCCTATACTGTCCATTTTCTGTCAGACAGATTTTTGGCTGAAACAGCATCAGAACGAGGGGTAGCGCCGCCACTCAAGGGCAGTGCTGAGCTTTATCAAGGCTTAAAATTGCAGCAGGAGGTATGGTAAGAGCAGCCCTTGGAGAGGCTGGAAGGATGCGCCAACTTCACATTTTGGAAGATCCGTACCCGCTTCCTTTTGGATGAGAGGGGCTTGTGGGAGGTAGTGGGCGGCAACGAGCGCGCTCTGCCTCCATTGGCAAAAGGCATCACCGCAGCAGAGGTGGTGGCGGGGAAGACACTACAGAAACGTACAGCAGATGCAAGTTCATATACAACTGCAGCAGCGGCATATGAGGAGAGGAAGAAGGACACGCAGGCCCAGAGGCTGCTTGTCAACACCATCTCCAACTCACATCTTCAGTACGTCCCTAAGAAGGCTATTGAAAAAGAGGGGTGTGACACGTTGTGCAAAAAGTATGAGACCAAGGATCCTGCATTCCTCATGCTTTTGGAGGAGAAGATGATGGCATTGAAAATGCACGATGGCGAAGGGATGGAGGCGTACTTGGACAGTGCAAAGGAGCTTGCGGCAATCCTATGGAAGACACGCGCTTCTTCCTCCTCTTGCTGAGCGCACTCCCAACGAGCTATGACACAATGCGAGAGACGCTGGAGTATCACCTACACCACTGCTGCAAGACTCTGCTCATGCAGGATCTTGGTCGCCCTCAGCAGGCAGTACATGTCGCCCTCTTTCACCGATTTGGCCAACTCCTCTCCTGTTTCCTTGTCGAGGATGTAGTCATAATCATCGTAAAAAACGATGATTATGATAATCCTGTGTTGGTGAGACAGGACACTAAGAGAAGGTTGAACGCAACATCAGGTACGCCATAGAACACTCCCACTTGAATGCCACGCGGGGTCTCCATCCACATCTCCCCAATCCCAATCCCCATAGCATACACCACCCGATCATCACCCAAAGCAATCGGACGGGGAGGAATGGAGAGCAACAGCATGAACCACTCCTTGTAGTACGTCAGACTCTTGGTACACCCCGAGTACTTGTACCACACCAGATCCGCCTTTTCCTTCTGCGACATGTCAGATTTCACCATGAAGAGGCGGTCGCATACCTCCTTGGCGATGTTCATAATGCAAATATGGCGCACGCCAGTCTTATTCTACTACTGCTACTGCTACTGACGTTGTTATGACTGCTGCTGCTGTTGCTATGGAGATTGCTATTTTCGCTGCTACTACTGGTGCTCCTTTTGGTCCCTCTTGAACTTGAAGCACTCTTTCTTGTAGTGCCCCTCTTTCTGGCAAAAGTGGCACTTCCCCTTCTTCTTGCCTCTCTGCAGCCCGGACTCCTGCTGCTGCTGGTAGCGTGAGCCCATGGCCATGAAAGCTGCTTCACTCTTGCTGCTGCCACCATTGCGCTTTGCTGCATTGCGACGCAGTTCTACCAGACCAAATGAATGTCACAATTGCAGCAGACTCTGATCAGCCGATGTCGTACAAGGAGGCTATGGCAGCACAAGATGTAGTAGATTGGACAGAAGCTATGGAGATACAATCTTAGCTCGAGAATGGAACATGGGAGCTGACGTAGCGTCCACCTGGATGTAAGGTGATCAAGTGTAAGTAGGTGTTCATGAAGAAGTGAGGAGTGGATGGCAACTTGGAAAAGTACAAGGCAAGGCTAGGTGCCAAGGGGTACTCGCACTAGGAAGGCATTGACTACACAGAAACCTTTGTCCCCGTTCCAAACATTGCCTCTGTGCGTACGAATCTTTCCTATGTAGTAGCAAAGGACTTTGAGGTCCACGACATGGACGTCAAGACGGCGTTCGTGAACGGTGCCATGGAGGAGGAGATCTGCATGGAGCAGCCATAAGAGTTCTTCATAGATGGCCAGGAGCACCTGGTTTGCAAGCTGCAGAACTTACTGTACGACCTCAAGCAAGCGTCGCGTGCTTCGAACCAGAAGTTGGATGCGGCATTAGAGTGCATGGGATTTCAGCGCAGTGAGAGTGATTACAGCGTCTATCGTTAGCAGCATGGTCATGAGGTGCTCATCATCATTGTGTATGTGGATGACATGCTCCTCCTTTCAAATAACATGTCTGCACTGCAGGAGTTCAAATAAGCCATGCAAGATCGCTTACAGATATATGATCTCGGGGAAGCATCATACTTCCTCGGTATTCCTATCATGTATGACCGCAAATCACGCTCTCTCTCACTACAGCAGAGCCGCTATATCAAGGATTTCTTGCAGCGGTTCGGCATGGCAGAGGCCAAACCCATCGGCACGCCCCTGGAGACGCCGTAGTACCTCATGAGCTTCAATGGAGAAGCGGATGTAGCTGAGCGGCAGAAGTACCAGAGTGCCATCGGCAGTCTCATGTACCTAATGGTTGCAACCAGGCCGGATCTTGTACACGCTGTTAGCGCTGTGAGCCAGTACATGGCCAATCCTAGACCTGAGTACCAGAATAGAGAAGAGCGGATCTTCCACTATCTTGCTAGAACCATAAACATCGGCATCACCTACTATGGCAACAACAACAACATCATCGGTTGCACGTATGTCTTACACGTATACGCGCATTGGGTTTCAAACCCTGAGGATCGCAAGTCCATCTCTAGACATGTGTTCCTCATGAATAGTGGGGCCATCAGCTTATGAAGTAAGCGGCACGTGATCGTGGCCACCTCCAGCATAGAAGCTGAGTACGTCTCTCTCAGCTTTGGAGCCAAGGAAGCAGTTTGACTTCAGCGTCTCATGGCACAGTTGAGTGGGAGTGCAGCAGTTCCAGTTCTTTTGCGCGTCGACAACCAGAGTGCAATCGCATTCGCCACGAATGCTCAATACCATGCATGTACCAAGCACATTCACATCGCATATCACTTCATCAGGCAAATGGTCCAGATGGATACTATCAAGCTGGAGTTTACTCCTACTCGCAAGTAGGTCGCTGATTTCTGCACCAAGCCAGTGACCCGTGAGAAACAACATTTCTGCATCAAAGCATGTGGATTGAACCCACTCTGACTGCGGCAAATGTTGGAAGTGGAGGAGAGAGAGAGCCTTGGAGCAGCGAGCCTGTGGGACTAGAAGGGCATCATTTGTGCTGAAGAATGGTTATCCAATCACTCAAAATGATAGAGTACATATAGACCTAGAGCTTGGGCATGTGAGTCCTCTCACAAGCCATACCACTTAGCCATGGAGGCTAAGGCTCACACACTAGAGTCCATAATCTCATACAAGGGAGGAAATCAGCCTAGCAATCAGGCTGACCACTCACACACAACCTAAAGAGCTATAGAATACTCTCATGGCACACTCCTAGTGGTCACATAATCCATAATCCCATAGAGAATCGCAATGTGTCCATGGCTAGCACACAAGGATCTCACCTCACCCTAAGAGTAAGGAGAGGTACCTTTATCCTAGTCAGCACACTCTGACAAGGCAATCCTAAGACCAAGGACCTTTTTGGATATTTCTCCCATCAGGTCTTGACCCTGGACCTCTTGCCTTTTTCTTTTCTCAGGCTAAAGCATGGAGTCATCACCCATGTCCTCCCAGACATCGACGGTCCATGACCTCCGAAACTTCGAAAATTCATATCTCCCAATCCGACCGTTGGATTGGCCTAAAACTTGGACAGTCGACATTTTGGCACCTGATCTTTCCAATGCTGAAGTCTGATCGACAATCGCAGTAGGCATCTGGTACTTTCCTGGAACTTGCTCCTGTGGATTTGAAACTGAGTCGAATGGCTCCTTTACCAACAATCTCCCACTTTGCCGTAGTCAGAGTAGTATTGGAACTTGAGGAGAGAGGGAGCCTTGGAGCAGCGAGCATGTGTGATTGGAAGGGTATCACTTGTGCTGAAGAATGGTTGTTTAATAACTCAAAATGATGGAGTACATATAGAGCTAGAGCTTGGGCAAGTCAGCCCTCTCACAAGCCACACCACTTAGCCATGGAGGCTAAGGCTCACACACTAGAGTCCATAATCTCACACAAGGGAGGAAATCAGCCTAGCAATCAGGCTGACCACTCACACACGACCTAGAGTGCTAGAGAATGCTCTCATGGCACACTCCTAGTGGTCACATAACCCACAAACCCATGGAGAATCGCCATGTGTCCATGGCTAGCACACAAGGATCTCACCTCACCTAAAAAGTAAGGAGAGGTACCTTTTTCCTAGTCAGCACACTCTGACAAGGCAATCCTAAGGCCAAGGACCTTTTTGGATATTTCTCCTATCAGGTCTTGATCCTGGACCTCTTGCCTTTTTCTTTTCTTAGGCTAAGGCATGGAGTCATCACCCATGCCCACCCAGACATCGACGGTCCATGACCCCCGAAACTTCGAAAATTCATATCTCCCAATCCGACTGTTGGATCGGTCTCAAACTTGGGCCGTAGACATTTTGCCACCTGATCTTTCTAATGGTGCAGTCGGATCGGCGATCAGAGCAGGCATCTGGTACTTTCTTGGGACTTGCTCTTGTGGACCTGAAACTGAGCCAGATGGCTCCTTTCCCAACAATCTCCCACTTTGCTGCAGTCAGAGTGGGCTGAGTCTACATGCCTTCATGCAGAACTGTTGCTTCTCACGGGTCACTGGCTTGGTGCAGAAATCATCGACCTGCTTGGTGGTTGGAGTAAACTCCAGCTTGATAGCACCCTCCTGCACCATGTACCTGATGAAATGATATGCGATGTCAATGTGCTTGGTGCGTGCATGGTGCTCAGGATTCTTGGCGAGTGCGATTGCGCTCTGGTTGTTGGCGCGCACAGGAACTGGAACTGCTGCACTCCCACTCATCTCTGCCATGAGACGTTGGAGCCAAACTGCTTCCTTGGCTCCAAAGCTGAGAGATACGTACTCAGCTTCTGTACTCGAGGTGGCCACGACCACCTGCCGCTTGCTGCACCAACTGATGGCCCCACCATTCATGAGGAACACATGTCCAGAGATGGACTTGCGGTCCTCAGGGTTTGAAGCCCAATCTGCGTCTGTGTAGCCGATGATGCTGTTGTCATTGCCGTTGTAGGTGATGTCGATGATGGTTTCAGCAAGATACCGGAAGATCCGCTTCACTGCCTTCTGGTGCTTTGGTCCGGGATTAGCCATGTGCTGGCTCACAGCGCTCACAGCCTGTGCGTTGTCTGGCCTGGTTGCCACCATCAGGTACATGAGACTGCCGACGGCGCTCTGGTACTTCTGCCGCTCAGCTGCATTTGCTTCTCCATTGAAGCTCACGAGGTACTGCTGCGTTTCCAGCAGCGTGCCGATGGGTTTTGCCTCTGCCATGCCGAACCGCTGCAAAACATCCTTGATGTAGCGGCTCTGCTACAGCGAGAGAGAGTGTGACTTGCGGTCACGCGTGATCTGGATACCGAGGAAGTATGATGCTTCCCCGAGATCAGACATCTGGAAGCGCTCCTGCATGGCTTCCTTGAACTCCTGCAGTGCAGACATGCTGTTGGAAAGGAGGAGCATGTCATCCACATAGACAGTGATGATGAGGATCTCATGCTCATACTGCTAGCGATACACGCTGTAGTCACACTCGCTGCGCTTAAACCCCATGCACTGCAACGCCGCATCAACTTCTGGTTCCAAGCACGCGACGCTTGCTTGAGGCCGTATAGCGACTTCTGCAGCTTGCAGACCAGGTGCTCCTGGCCATCCATGACGAACCCCTCCGGCTGCTCCATGTAGATCTCTTCCTCCAAGTCACCATTCAAGAATGCCGTCTTGACATCCATGTGGTGAACCTCGAAGTCCTCAGCTGCTGCATAAGAGAGGAGCGTGCGCACAGAGGCAAACATTGCAACAGGGGCAAAAGTTTCTGTGTAGTCGATGCCCTCCTGCTGCGAGTAGCCCTTGGCGACCAGCCTCGCCTTGTACTTTTCCAGGTTACCATCTGCTCCCCGCTTCTTCTTAAAGACCCACTTGCACTTACGTCCTGGTGGACGTTCAGTCAGCTCCCACGTGCCGTTCTCCAGCTCCGATTGTATCTCCTGCTGCACGGCTTGCGCCCAATCTGCTGCATCCGGTGCAGCCATGGCCTCCTTCTATGACGTTGGCTCATCTGAATCTGCTGCAACTGCGACGTTCATCTGTTCTGGTTTCTGCAGCATCCAGAAATGGCCGCGCTTACCAGGCTTGTAACGCACCCTAAGAGGGTACCTGCGACCTGGTACTGGAGCGTTAGCGGGTGGCTGGCGTGGTGCTGCTGGCACAACTGCTACTGATGGTGGTGCTACATCTCCCTCCTCTACTTCTGCCGATGAGGCTGCTGTATCTGCAACATCAGACATGGGAGAGTAGAATGATTCTCCCACTGTCACAGTATAGGAAGGATCGGGAGAAACTCGGTTAGGAAGAATTTCTGCTCCAACCGTCTCGTCAGCTGCTGGTTCTGCTGCCTCTTCACACACGATGTTGGTGCCGATGACGTTGCTCTCATTGAAGACGACATCCGTGGAGATGATGACGTGACCTGTATCCCTCTCGTAGAGGCGATACGCCTTGCTTGCCACGTCGTGGCCAATCATCAGCATCTGTGCACTCTTCGCATCCCACTTTTGTTGCTTCTCTTTTGGCACGTGCATGTGCGCCAAGCTGCCAAACGCGCGAAGATGACCCACGCTCGGCTTCTTGCCGAACCACGCCTCGTACGGCGTCATCTGCTCCAGGGCCTTGGTTGGACTGCGGTTCTTGATGTAGACCGCAGTGCTCACGGCTTCAGCCCAGAAGTCGTAGGTCAGCCGGGCCGCGTGCAGCATGGAGCGCGCCGACTCCACAATGGNTTCGCGTCCCACTTTTGCCGCTTCTCTTTTGGCACGTGCATGTGCGCCAAGCTGCCAAACGCGCGAAGATGACCCACGCTCGGCTTCTTGCCGAACCACGCCTCGTACGGCGTCATCTGCTCTAGGGCCTTGGTTGGACTGCGGTTCTTGATGTAGAGCGCAGTGCTCACGGCTTCAGCCCAGAAGTCGTAGGTCAGCCGGGCCGCGTGCAGCATGGAGCGCGCCGACTCCACAATGGTACGATTGGCGCGTTCTGCTACACCGTTCTGCTGCGGCGAGTATGGCGTAGTACGTTGCGCCTTGATGCCAGCTGCTGCGAGGTAGTCTTGGAATTCCTTGGTCAGGTACTCTCCACCGCGGTCCCTGCGCAACGCCTTGATCTTCTTGCCTGATTAGTTCTCCACCATGGCCATGAACTCCTTGAACCTGTCAAAGCACTGATCCTTGGAGGTAAGGAAGTACACAGCAGTGTATCGGCTGAAATCATCAATGAAGGTGAGAAAATGCGTAGAGCCTCCAAAGCTCTGGTTCTGCATCGGTCCGCACAAGTCCGTGTGGACCAGCTCCAACACCTCTTTTGCACGCTCCCCTGCTCCAGAGAACGCCTCACGGTGTTGCTTCCCCTCCAAACATCCGATGCATAATTGCTGCTCAAAGTTAGAGATGGTAGGCAGGTCACGCACCATCTGCTTTGCTTGAAGCTGCTGCAAGGCGCGCATGCCGATGTGGCCGTAGCGCGTATGCCAGATCTCACCATATGTGGCCTACACTACTGCTGCAAGACTTTGCTCACGCGCGATCTTGGTCGCCCCCAACAGGCGGTACATGTCGTCCTCCTTCACTGACTTGGCCAACTCCTCTCTTGTTTCCTTGTTGAGGATGTAGCCATAGTCATCATCGAAGACAACGCGCAGTCCTGTGTTGGTGAGAGAGGAAACTGAGAGAAGGTTGAACGCAGCATCAGGTACATACAGCACGCCATGGAAAACTCCCACTTCAATGCCACGCGGGGTCTCCAACCACATCTCCACAATCCCAATCCCCTCAGCATACACCACNTCCTTGTGGTGCGTCAGACTCTTGGTACACCCCGAGTCCTTGTACCACGCCAGATCCGCCTTTTCCTTCTGCGACATGTCAGACTTCGCCATGAAGAGGCGGTCGCGCACCTCCTTGGCGACGTTCATGTTGCCAAAATGGTGCACGCTAGTCTGGTTCTGCTGCTGCTGCTGCTGCTTGCGTTGTTGTGACTGCTGCTGCTGTTGCTGTGGAGATTGCTGCTTTTGCTGCTGCTGCTGCTGCTGCTGTTCTTTGTGGTCCCTCTTGAACTTGAAGCACTCTTTCTTGTAGTGCCCCTCTTTCTGGCAATAGTCGCACTTGCCCTTCTTCTTGCCTCTCTGCTGCCCGGACTGCTGCTGCTGCTGGTTGCGTGAGCCCATGGCCATGAAAGCTGCTTCACTGCTGCTGCCGCCATTGCGCTTTGCCGCATTGCGACGCAATTCCACCTGCACCAGGTGTGTGCAGATGAAGTCGAGGTCGAGAGTTGGCTGGCACTCCAGCGTCTCTCGTACCGTGTCGTAGCTGGTTGGGAGTCCCCTCAGCAAGAGGAGGATGAAGCGCGTCTCTTCCACAGGATTGCCGGCCGCTCTCAGCTGCTTCGCCAGCTCCTTTGCCCTGTCCAGATACGCCTCCATCCCTTCACCACCCTGCANCCCCTCCTTTGCAGTAGCCTTGTCACTCACGTACTGAAGATGCGGGTTGGAGATGGTGTTAACAAGCAACCTGTAGGCCTGCCTGTCCTTCTTCTTCCACTCCTCGTACGTCGTTGGTACAGCTGCAGAAGAACCTGCATCAGCTGCACCCTTTTGCGGCGTCTTCCCCGCCACCACCTGCGCTGCGGTGATGCCTTTTGCCTGTGGAACTTGAGCCGGCTCGTCGCCGCTCACCACCTCCCACAAGCCCCTCTCCTCCAAAAGGAGGCGGGTACGGATCTTCCAAAACGTGAAGTTGGCACATCCCTCCAGCCTCTCCAAAGGCTGGGCTGCTGTCACAACGCTAGCTGCTACCATTTTGAGCCCTGGTGATGCTCAGCGCTGCCCTTGGATGGCGGCGCTACCCCTACTTCTGCTGCTGCTTCTGCCAGAAATCTGTCTGACAGAAAATGGACTGTAGGTGCCACCAGACTGGGAATATTGAAAAACTGAACCCACCACTGAAAAACTCAGCTCTAAACCTTCCAGATAAACCCATAAAACAGGGTCATCAACAGGGGATTTTGAAAGATATGCCCTCTTGAAAACAGGGTATGCTTCTGCTCCTACTCCAACTCAGACCAGCCAGTTTGTAAACGGCGTTTCTCCCAAACAAATCAATGGAATGCAAATATTTTTGCACGAATAGAAAGCTCACAAAAAATACTACAATTCGCATGTGCCACGTTTTAAATTTGACAAAGAAATGAGAGAGTTATGGTCATCACAAGGCGACAGTCTTACTCATAGAGAAGAGTGTAGCCCTGGCCGACCTCATTTTGAGTATAACTCTCAATCCAACTGTTGGATGTTTGCGATTTTGAGGTCGTTGGAAAGCTTGTCTCTTGAACTTGAAGATCTTGTGGTCGATCATCAAATCTGATGAAGGTTTACCCCAACCGGTCTCTCTCAAAGTGACGGCCTGTGCTGGCTGGAAGTGGCAGAACTTGGCTCTAATACCAAATGTTGGAACTTGAGGAGAGGGGGAGCCTTGGAGCNTCAAAATGATGGAGTACATATAGAGCTAGAGCTTGGGCAAATCAGCCCTCTCACAAGCCACACCACTTAGCCATGGAGGCTAAGGCTCACACACTAGAGTCCATAATGTCACACAAGGGAGGAAATCAGCCTAGCAATCAGGCTGACCACTCACACACGACCTAGAGAGCTAGAGAATGCTCTCATGGCACACTCTTAGTGGTCACAAAACCCACAAACCCATGGAGAATCGCCATGTGTCCATGGCTAGCACACAAGGATCTCACCTCACCTAAAAAGTAAGGAGAGGTACCTTTTTCCTAGTCAGCACACTCTGACAAGGTTATCCTAAGGCCAAGGACCTTTTTGGATATTTCTCCCATCAGGTCTTGATCCTGGACCTCTTGCCCTTTTCTTTTCTCAGGCTAAGGCATGGTGCCATCACCCATGCCCACCCAGACATCGACGGTCCATGACCCCCGAAACTTAAAAAATTCATATCTCCCAATCCGATCGTTGGATCGGTCTCAAACTTGGGCCGTAGACATTTTGCCACCTGATCTTTCCAATGTTGCAGTCACATCAGTGATCGGAGCAGGCATCTGGTACTTTCCTGGGACTTGCTCCTGTGGACCTGAAACTGAGCCAGATGGCTCCTTTCCCAACAAGTAGGCTGAGTCTACATGCCTTCATGCTAAGATGTTGCTTCTCATGGGTCACTGGTTTGGTGCAGAAATCAGTGATCTGTTTGCTCGTTGGAGTAAACTCCAGCTTGATAGTACCCTCTTGCACCATGTTCCTGATGAAATGATATGCGATATCAATAGGCTTGGTGCGTGCATGGTGCTCAAGATTCTTGGCGAGTGCAATTGTGCTATGGTTGTCGACGCGCACAGGAACTGGGACTGCTATACTCCCACTCATCTCTGCCATCAGACGCTGGAGCCAAACTGCGTCCTTGGCTCTAAAGCTGAGAGAGACGTACTCACCTTCCGTGCTTGAGGTGGCCACGACCACCTGCCGCTTGCTACACCAGCTCATGGCCCCACCATTCATGAGGAACACATGTTTAGAGATGGACTTGCGGTCCTCATGGTTTGAAGCCCAATCTGTGTCTGTGTACCCGATGATGCTGTTTTCATTGCCGTTGTAGGTGATGCCGATGCATATTGTTCTAGCAACGTAGCGGAAGATCCACTTCACTGCCTTCTGGTACTCAGGTCCGGGATTTGCCATGTGCTGGCTCACATAGCTAACAGCCTGTGCGAGATCCAGCCTGGTTGCCACCATCAGGTACATGAGGCTCCCGACGGCGCTCCGGTACTTCTACCGCTCGGCTGCATCTGCTTCTCCATTGATGCTCACGAGAGACTACCGCGTCTCCAGCGGCGTGCCGATGGGTTTTCCCTCTGCCATGCCAAACCGCTACAAAAAATCCTTGATATAGCGGTTCTGCTACAGCGACAGAGAGCGTGACTTGCGGTCACGCGTGATCCGGATACCGAGGAAGTATGATGCCTCCCCGAGATCAGACATCTGGAAGCGCTCCTGCATGGCTTCCTTAAACTCTTGCAGTGCAGACATGCTGTTGGAAAGGACGAGCATGTCATCCACATAGACAATGATGATGAGGATCTCATGCTCATGCTGCTAGCAATACACGTTGTAGTCACACTCGCTGCGCTCAAGCGCCATGCACTGCAACGCCACATCCAACTCCTGGTTCCAAGCACGCGATGCTTGCTTGAGGCCGTACACCGACTTCTGGAGCTTGTTAACCAAGTGCTCTTGGCCATCCATGACGAACCCCTCCGGCTGCTCCATGTACATCTCCTCCTCCAAGTCACCATTCAAGAATGCCGAATTGACATCCATGTGGTGAATCTCAAAGTCCTCAGCTGCTGCATAAGAGAGGAGCGTGCGCACAGAGGCAAACTTTGCAACAGGGGCAAAAGATTCTGAATAGTCGATGCCCTCCTGCTTTGAGTAGCCCTTGGCGACCAGCCTCGCCTTGTACTTTTCCAGGTTACCATATGCTCCCCGCTTCTTCTTGAAGACCCACTTGCACTTGATCACGTTACGTCCAGGTTGATACTCAGTCAGCTCCCATGTGCCGTTGTCCTGCTGAGATTGTATCTCTTGGTGCATAGCTTGCGCCCAATCTGCTGCATCCGGTGCAGTCATGGCCTCTTCTATGACGTTGGCTCATCTGAATCTACTGCAACTGCAACGTTCATCTGTTCTGGTTTCTGTACCTGCGACCTGGTGCTACAGCCTTAGCGGGCGGCTGGCACGGTGCTGGTAGCATAANTGATCACGTTACGTCCAGGTTGATACTCAGTCAGCTCCCATGTGCCGTTGTCCTGCTGAGATTGTATCTCTTGGTGCATAGCTTGCGCCCAATCTGCTGCATCCGGTGCAGTCATGGCCTCTTCTATGACGTTGGCTCATCTGAATCTACTGCAACTGCAACGTTCATCTGTTCTGGTTTCTGTACCTGCGACCTGGTGCTACAGCCTTAGCGGGCGGCTGGCACGGTGCTGGTAGCATAACCGCTGCTGCTGGTAGTGCTCCATCTTCCTCCTCTGTTTCTGCCGATGAGGCTCTTGTATTTGCTGCATCAGACATGGGAGAGTAGAGTGATTTTCCCACTATCACAGTAGAGGAAGGATCGGGAGAGACTAGGTCAGGAAGGATTTCTGCTCGTCAGCTGCTCGTACTGTCTCGTCAGCTGCTCGTTCTGCTGCCTCTTCACACACAATGTTGGTGCCGATGACGTTGCTCCCGTTAAAAACGACATCCTTGGAGATGATGACGTGGCCTATATCCCTCTCGTAGAGGCGATAGGCCTTACTTGCCACGTCGTAGCCAATCATCAGCATCTGCGTACTCTTTGCGTCCCATTTTTGCCGCTTCTCCTTGGGCACGTGCATGTGCGCCAGGCTGTCTAATGCTATGAGATGATCCACGCTCAGTTTCTTGCGAACCACGCCTCGAACGGCGTCATCTGCTCCAGCGCCTTAGTTGGACTACGGTTCTTGATGTAGACCGCAGTGCTCACGGCTTCAGCTTAAAAGTCGTAGGTCAGCCGAGCCGCGTGCAGCATAGAGCGTGCCGACTTCACAGTGGTACGGTTGGCGCATTCTACTACACCGTTCTGCTGCGGTGAGTATGACACGGTACGCTGCGCCTTCATGCCAGCTGCTGTGAGATAGTCCTGGAACTCCTTGGTCACGCACCATCTGCTTTACTTGAAGCTGCTGCAAGGCGCGCATGCCGATGTGGCCGTAGCGCGCATGCCAGATCTCGTCACCTGTCACCTGCACCACTGCTGCAAGACTCTGCTCACGCGGGATCTTGGTCGCCCCAGCAGGCGGTACATGTCGCCCTCCTTCACCGATTTGGCCAACTCCTCTCGTGTTTACTTATCGAGGATGTAGCCATAATCATCATAACAAACGACACGCAGTCCCGAGTTGGTGAGTGAAGACACTGAGAGAAGGTTGAATGTAGCATCAGGCACATACAGTACGTCATGGAACACTCCTAGTTCAATGCCACGCGCGGTCTCCATCCACATCTCCACAATCCCAATCCCCTCAGCATACACCACCCGATCATCACCCAAAGCAATCAGACATGGAGGAATGGAGAGCAGTTACGTGAACCACTCCTTTTGGTGCTTCAGACTCTTGGTACACCCCGAGTACTTGTACCACACCGGATCCGCCTTTTTCTTCTACGACATATCAGACTTCGCCATGAAAAGGCGGTCGCACACCTCCTTGGCGACGTTCATGTTGCCAAAATGGCACACGCCAGTCTGGTTCTGCTGCTGCTGCTGCTGCTGACGTTGTTATGACTGGTGCTGTTGTTGCTGCGGAGATTGCTGTTTTCGCTGCTGCTGCTGCTGCTCGTTCTGGTCCCTCTTGAACTTGAAGCACTCTTTCTTGTAGTGCCCCTCTTTCTGGCAATAGTGGCACTTCCCCTTCTTCTTGCCTCTCTACTGCCCGGACTACTGCTGCTCCTGGTTGCGTGAGGCCATGGCCATGACAGCTGCTTCACTACTGCTGTTGCCGCCATTGTGCTTTGCTGCATTGCGAAGCAGTTCCACCTGCACCAAGTGCGTGCAGATGAAGTCAAGGTCGAGAGTCGGCTGGCACTCCAACATCTCTCACACCGTGTCGTAGCTGGTTGGGAGTCCCCTCAGCAAGAGGAGGATGAAGCGCGTCTCTTCCACAGGGTTGCGGGCCGCTCTCAACTGCGCCGCCAGTTCCTTTGTCCTGTCCAGATACGCCTCCATCCCTTTACCTCCCTGCATTTTCAGCGCCATCATCTTTTCCTCCAAAAGCATGAGGAATAGAGGATCCTTGCTTACATACTTCTTGCCCGTGTCCCACCCTTCCTTTGCAGTAGCCTTGTCACTCACGTACTGAAGATGCGGGTTGGAAATGGTGTTGACAAGCAACCTGTAGGCCTGCCTGTCCTTCTTCCACTCCTCATATGCCGTTACTGCAGTTCTAGATGAGCTTGCATCTGCAGCACCTTTCTCTAGCGTCTTCCCCACCACCACCTGCACTGCGGTGATACCTTTTGCCTGTGGAACTTGAGCCGGCTTGTCTCCGCTCACCACCTCCCACAAGCCCCTCTCCTCCAAAAGTAGGCAGGTACAAATCTTCCAAAACGTGAAGTTGGTACGTCCCACCAGCCTCTCCAAGGGCTGGCCTACTGTAACTACGCCTGTTGTTGCTATTTTGAGCCTTGGTGAACTGGATGAGAGAGGGAGATTTGGAGCAACGAGCATATGGGACTGGAAGGGCATCCCTTGTGCTGAAGCATGATTATTAAATCACTCAAAATGATGGAGTACATATAGAGCTAGAGCTTGGGCAAGTCAGCCCTCTCACAAGCCACACCACTTAGCCATGAAGGCTAAGGCTCACACAAGGGAGGAAATCAGCCTAGCAATCAGGCTGACCACTCACACATGACCTAGAGAGGTAGAAAATGCTCGCATGGCACTTTCCTAGTGGTCACATAACCCAGAATCCCATGGAGAATCGCGATGTGTCCTTGGCTAGCACACAAGGATCTCACCTGACCTAAAAAGTAAAGAGAGGTACCTTTATCGTAGTCAGCACACTCTCACAAGGCAATCCCAAGACCAAGGATTTTTTTGGATGTTTCTCCTATCATGTCTTGACCCTGGACCTCTTGTTTTTTTCTTTTCCCAGGCTAAGGCATGGAGCCATCGCCCATGGTCACTCGGATATCGGTGCGCGATGACCCTGAAAACTTTGAAAATTCATATCTCCCTGTCTGACTGTTGGATCGACCTCAAACATGGACTGTAGACATTTTGCCATCTGATATTTCCAATGGTGAATTTGGATTGACGATCGGAGTAGGCATCTGGTACTTTCCTGGAACTTGCTCCTATGGACCTGAAACTGAACGAGATGGCTCCTTTTCCAATAATAAGTAGGGTGCAAGTAGGTCGTAGCTATGGCATAAGTAGGACGTAACAAGGGCATAACTAGGACATAACTAGGTTACTACTACAGTGTAAGTAGGACTTAACTAAGGCACAAATAAGAGGCAACTATTGAAACTTTACCCTCTTTTGTATGTCCAAGTGCGGAGGTTGTCACGAGGCAGCACTGAGAAAAAATCATATCGGTTGGATCTAGCAATTTGATGTTTGCTCAGATTTTAAAATGGAAATTTGCCCTTGAAAGTTGACAGATTAAATCCGTTGGAGGTTATTTCATCATAACCGGACAACTAACCGGGGAGATATGGGCTTCTAAAGAAACGCTATGTGCAGCGCCTCTAGGAATCGGCTGCAGTTTGAGAGGTGTTGAATCATCCACTTGAACGAGTAACAAGAACACACATGGTATTTTTACCCTGGAAGACCATCAATTAGCTTTGGTGAATGATCCGCCGGATGTTAGTACTACATGTTGTTACCAAGGGACTTAGCCAAAGCCTTGGCTTGGAGCCAAAAAACTGAATGATACAGTTTGTGACTCGGAGACAAAGTCCACATTCAGATTTTAGGTCCGCCAACAGGTTTCCACCCACATCAATCCCCAACACGAAACTTGATGATTAACTCATTGAAACACATCCCAAGGGTAGAGGGAACACCACCACTACCTGTAGGGACATATACACCACAGGAAAGGCTCTTTGATGAGTCTTTTATGTGTGAGGACGCTTTGGCAGGAAGGTACTTCGTGTGCCGCTAACTGGGTAGCTGGATTAGTGTACTGTGCTTTGACAGATGTAGAAGGAGCTATTTTCAATCAAATTGTACATGGTTTTATGTGTTGGAAAGCTTGAAACTAGCTATACAACTCGTCAGTTCATGTCAGGTATCCAAAAACCAATGTAAAATACCACTATTCTCTTCGTTAAAGTAACTGACTCACAACTTTGTCCACCTTCCATAAACATAGCAAAAGGCGACTAGAAAGTTCGCGCGTAGAGACAGATCTCGCACAAAAGAAGTTGTAAGCACACAAAAGACAAGTCATATCCCATTGAAAGTACAATCATGCACTTTCTCGACAAAGGGTCATGGGCCCTCAGCTCTGACTGGTCTTCACAATGTTCATGATTTTTACTTCAGATGGGATTGTGTTTCCAAACGACGTCAAGGTCAAACTTCGAGTTCCCAGATAGGAAGACAATACAGTGGTGTAGAAAAAGAAATTATCCATCTAGATGTATCCACACGGCCTTGGCTTTGGACTATGGAGGTGGCACTTTGAAATGTACCTCGCACATAATGGACAGGTACAAGTCATGGTGGAGACAAAATTCTTTGACAAAATAACAATGTAAGTACCAAAAGAGGCATTTGAAAAAAAGAACAAAGATGTACTCATGGTGTTGATATCTGGTGCAGCTAATTCGTCGTGGGACTTCTTTCAAGGCTACATGTTCGTAGCCAAGTATTGGAAAAAACACTGTGCCATCCATCAATCTAATGAAATCTATGTGATAAAGCGACTCCTGACTGTGAGAGTCAAGAAAGGAATTGATGTCATCACCGCCATGCAGCATATTGAGTTACTCACCTCACAGTCTAACAATGTGGAATAGAAGATCGATACGCAGGTGCAAGTAATAGCCCTTGTCATGGTCTTTCCCAAATATTGGAACCCTCTCATCACCGTCCTCAGAGGATGCACGGAGGGTAAGCTCACATATGGTGCGGTAGCAGAGTGAATCGAGAATGAGATGTAGTAACAGGAGCTCCAGAAATCCTCGTCATCCTTATCGGTCCTCCTCACTAGAATGAGTGGTCAAGAAAGTCGAGGTAAGGGAGGTGGCGGACATCGAGCAACAAGAAGAGAAAAAAGAAGATTACATAATGCAAATGAGGCAAGAAGGGCCGCTAGGCTCGTGAGTGTACTAAGGAGGCAAAGGCTGGCGGCAAGGATGCCAAAGGCAAGACAGCGTTCCTGAACGGCACTCAGTGTCACTACCTCGAGAAGGCCAACCAGCAATCCCTTAATTTGGAGTGGAGGAGTACACCCAAGTTGAGAAGGTCCACTTCATCACCCACACCTGTTGGAACTGGAAGAGAGAGGGAACCTTGGAGCAGCAAGCATGTGGAACTGGAAGGGTAACACTTGTGCTAAAGAATGGTTGCTGAACCACTCAAAATGATGCAGTACATATAGACCTAGTGCTTGGGCAAGTCAGCCCTCTCACAAGCTACACCACTTAAGCATGGAGGCTAAGGCTCACACACTAGAGTCCAGAAAATCACAGAAGGGAGGAAATCAGCCTAGTAATCAGGCTGACCACTCACACACGACCTAGAGAGCTAGAAAATGCTCTCATGGTACACTCATAGTGGTTACATAACCCACAATCCCATGGAGAATCGCCATGTATCCATGGCTGGCACACAAGGATCTCACCTCACCTACAAAGTGAGGAGAGGTATTTTTTTCCTAGTCAGTACACTCTGACAAGGCAATCCTAAGACAAAGGACCTTTTTGGAGATTTCTCCCATCAGGTCTTGACCCTGGACCTCTTGCCTTTTTCTTTTCTCAGGCTAAGGCATGGAACCATCGCCCATGGTCCCGCAGATATCAGCGGTCGATGACCTTGAAAACTTTAAAAATTCATATCTCCCAATTCGACTGTTGGATCAGCTGCAAACTTGGACCAGAAATATTTTGCAACGTTATCTTTGCAATGATGAAGTCGGATTGACAATCGCAGCAGGCATCTGGTACTTTCTTGGAACTTGCTCTTGTAGACCTGAAAGTGAGATAGATGGAATCTTTTCTAACAATCTCCAACTTTTCCGTAGTCAGAGTGGGCTGAGTCCACATGCCTACATGCAAAAATGCTACTTCTCACGGGTTACTGGCTTGGTGTAGAAATGAGCAACCCGCTTGCTGGTTGGAGTAAACTCCAGCTTGATAGGACCCTCCTGTACCATGTGCCTTATGAAGTGATATGCGATGTTAATGTGCTTGGTACGTGCATGGTGCTCAGGATTCTTGGCAAGTACGATTGCGTTCCGGTTACCGACGTACACAAGAACTGAAACTGTAGTACTCTAACTCATCTCTACCATGAGACGCTGAAGCCGAACTGCTTTCTTGGCTCCAAAACCGCGAGAGACGTACTCAGCTTCTATGCTTGAGGTGGCCACGACCATCTGCCGCTTGCTACACCAGTTGATGGCCCCACCATTCATGAGGAACACATGTCCACAGATGGACTTACGGTCCTCAGGATTTGAAGCCCAATCTTTGTCTGTGTAGCCGATGATGCTGGTGTGGTTGCCGTTGTAGGTGATGCTGATATTGATGGTTCTAGCTATGTAGTAGAAGATCTGTTTCACTGCTTTCTGGTGCTCCGGTCCAGGATTGGCCATGTGCTGGCTCACGGCACTAATAGCTTGTGCGAAGTCCGGCCTGGTTGCCACCATGCGGTACATGAGGCAGTAGACGGCGCTCTGGTACTTCTGCCGCTCAGTTTCATTTGCTTCTCCATTGAAGCTCACGAGGTACTGCCGCGTCTGTCGCGGCGTGCCGATGGATTTTCCCTTTGCCATACCGAACTGCAACAAGACATCCTTGATGTAACGGCTCTGTTCTAACAAGAGGGAGCGGGATTTCTGATCACGTGTGATCTGGATACCAGGGAATATAATTCCTCCCCGAGATCACACATCTGGAAGCGCTTTTGCATGGCCTCCTTGAACTCCTGCAGTGCACACATGCTGTTGGAAAGGAGGAGTATTTCATCCACATAGACGATGATGATGAGCACCTCATGACCATGCTGCCAGTGATGGATGCTGTAGTCACACTCACTTCATTCAAACCGCATGCACTACAACGCCGCATCGAACTTCTGGTTCCAAGCACGCGACGTTTGCTTGAGGCCGTACAGCAATTTGTGCAGCTTGGAAACCAGGTACTCCTGGCCATCCATGATTACACCCTCTGGCTGCTCCATGTAAATGTCCTCCTCTAGGTCACCATTCAGGAATGCCGTCTTAACGTCTATGTGGTGGACCTCAAAGTCCTCTACTGCTGGATAGAAAAGGAGCGTACACAGGCAAACTCTGCAACAGGAGCAAACGTTTATGAGTAGTCAATGCCTTCCTACTGCGAGTAGCCATTGGCGACCAGCCTCACCTTGTACTTTTCTAGGTTGCCATCTGTTCCCTGCATTTTCTTGAATACCTACTAGCACTTCATCACCTTACGTCTTGGTGAACGCTCAGTCAGCTCCTATGTACCATTGTCGAGCTACGATTGTATCTCTTGCTGTACAGCTTGTGCCGAATCTGTTGCATCTGGTGCCGCCATAGCCTTCTTCTACAAAGTCGGCTCATCAGAATCTACTGCAACTGCGACGATCATCCGGTATGGTTTCTGGAGCATCCAAAAACACCCGGGCTCACTAGGCTTGTAGCGAACTCTGAGAGGGTACTTGTAACCTAGTACGAGAGAGTTGGCAGGCTGTTGACGCGGTGCTTCTGGCACGACTGTGTTGGGAAAGGTGCCATCCGGCTCAGTTTCAGGTCCACAGGAGCAAGTTCCAAGAAAGTACCAGATGCCTGCTCCGATCGTCCATCGGATTTCACCATTGGAAAGATCAGGTGGCAAAATGTCTACGGTCTAAGTTTGAGGCCGATCGAACAGTCGGATTGGAGATATGAATTTTTGTAGTTTCCGGGGTCATCGACTGTCGATATCCGGGTGACCATGGGCGATGACTCAATGCCTTAGCCTGAGAAAAGAAAAAGGCAAGAGGTCCAGGGTCAAGACCTGATAGGAGAAATATCCAAAAAGGTCCTTGGTCTTAGGATTACCTTGTCAGAGTGTGCTGACTAGGATAAAGGTACCTCTCCTGACTTTTTAGGTGAGTTGAGATCCTTGTGTGCTAGCCATGGAGACATGGCGATTCTCCATGGGTTTGTGGGTTATGTGACCACTAGGAGTGTGCCATGAGAGCATTCTCTAGCTCTCTAGGTCGTGTGTGAGTGGTCAGCCTGATTGCTAGGCTGATTTCCCCCCTTGTGTGAGATTATGGGGTCTAGTGTGTGAGCCTTAGTCTCCATGGCTAAGTGGTGTGGCTTGTGAGAGGGCTGACTTGCCCAAGCTCTAACACTATATGTACTCCATCATCTTGAGTGAGTGAACAACCATTCTTTAGCACAAGTGATGCGCTTCCAATCACACATGCTCGCTGTTCAAGGCGCCCTCTCTACTCAAGTTCCAACATTTGGTATCAGAGCCAAGTTCTGCCACTTCCAGCCAGCACAGGCCGTCAGTTTGAGAGTGATGGATTGGGGTGAAACCTTGGCCAGATTTGACAATCGACAACTGGATCTTCAAGTTCAAAAGACAAGCTTTCCAACGAGCCCAAGATTTTGAAGATCCAACAGTCGGATTAAGAGTTGTGCTCAAAACGAGGTCGGCCAGGGGTACACTCTTCTCTATGAGTAAGACTGTCGCCTTGTGATGACCATAACTCTCTCATTTATTTGTCAAATTTTAAAAGTGGCAGATGCGAATTGTAGTATTTTTCCTAAGCTTTCCATTGGTGCAAAAATATTTGCATTCCATTGATTCGTTTGGGAGAAACGCCGTTTTACAAACTGGCTGGTCTGAGTTGGAGTAGGAGCAGAAGCATACCCTGTTTTCAAGAGGGCATATCTTTCAAAATCCCCTGTTGATGACCCTTTCTTATGGGTCGATCTGAAAGGTTTTGAGCTGAATTTTTCAGTGGTGGGCTCAGTTTTTCAAAATTCCCAGTCTGGTGGCATCTACGGTCCATTTTCTGTCAGACAGATTTCTGGCAGAAGCAGCAGCAGAAGCAGGGGTAGCGCCGCCATCCAAGGGCAGCGCTGAGCATCATCAACGTTCAAAATGGCAGCAGCTGACGTTGTAACAGCAGTCCAGCCTTTGGAGGGGCTGGAGGGACGCGCCAACTTCACGTTTTGGAAGATCCGTACCCGCCTCCTTTTGGAGGAGAAAGGCTTGAGGAAGGTGGTGAGCGACGACGAGACAGCTCCAGTTCCACAGGCAAAAGGCATCGCCGCAGCGCCGGTGGTGGCGGGGAAGACGCCGCAAAAGGATGCAGCTGATGCGGGTTCTTCTGCAGTTGTACCAGCGACGTACGAGGAGTGGAAGAAGAAGGACAGACAGGCCTACAGGTTGCTTGTTAACACCATCTCCAACCCGCATCTTCAGTACGTGAGTGACAAGGCTACTGCAAAGGAGGGGTGGGACACGTTGTACAAGAAGTATGAGAGCAAGGATCCTGCATTCCTCATGCTTTTGGAGGAAAAGATGATGGCGCTAAAAATAAAGGGTGGTGAAGGGATGGAGGCGTATTTGGACAGGGCAAAGGAGGTGGCGAAATAGTTGAGAGCGGACGGCAATCCTGTGGAAGAAACGCGCTTCATTCTCCTCTTGCTGAGGGGACTCCCAACCAGCTACGACACGGTGCGAGAGAGGTTGGTGTTGGGAAAGGAGCCATCTCGCTCAGTTTCAGGTCCACAGGAGCAAGTTCAAGGAAAGTACCAGATGCCTGTTCCGATCGCCCATCCAACTTCACCATTGGAAAGATCAGTTGGCAAAATGTCTACGGTCCAAGTTTGAGGCCGATCCAATGGTCGGATTGGGAGATATGAATTTTCAAAGTTTCGGGGGTCATGGACCGTCGATGTCTGGGAGGGCATGGGTGATGGCTCCATGCCTTAGAAAAGAAAAAGGCAAGAGGTCCAGGGTCAAGACCTGATGGGACAAACATCCAAAAAGGTCCTTGGTCTTAGGATTGCCTTGTCAGAGTGTGCTGACTAGGATAAAGGTACCTCTCCTTGCTTTTTAGGTGAGGTGAGATCCTTGTGTGCTAGCCATGGACACATGGCGATTCTCCATGGGTTTGTGGGTTATGTGACCACTAGGAGTGTGCCATGAGAGCATTCTCTAGCTCTCTAGGTCGTGTGTGAGTGGTCAGCCTGATTGCTAGGCTGATTTCCTCCCTTGTGTGTGATTATGGACTCTAGTGTGTGAGCCTTAGCCTCCATGGCTAAGTGGTGTGGCTTGTGAGAGGGCTGACTTGCCCAAGCTCTAGCTCTATATGTACTCCATCATTTTGAGTGATTGAACAACCATTCTTCAGCACAAGTGATGCCCTTCCAATCACACGTGCTCGCTGCTCCAAGGCTCCCTCTCTCCTCAAGTTCCAATATTTGGTATCAGAGCCAAGTTCTGCCACTTCCAGCCAGCACAGGCCGTCACTTTGAGAGTGACGGGTTGGGGTAAAACCTTCACCAGATTTGATAATCAACCACTGGATCTTCAATTTCAAGAGACAAGCTTTCCAACGAGCCCAACATCGCGAAGATCCAACGGTCCGATTGAGAGTTATGCTCAAAACGAGGTCGGCCAGGGCTACACTCTTCTCTATGAGTAAGACTGTCGCCTTGTGATGACCATAACTCTCTCATTTCTTTGTCAAATTTAAAAAGTGGCACATGAGAATTGTAGTATTTTTCCTACGCTTTCCATTGGTGCAAAAATATTTGTATTCCATCAATTCGTTTGGGAGAAACGCCGTTTACAAACTGGCTGGTCTGAGTTGGAGTAGGAGCAGAAGCATACCCTGTTTTCAAGAGGGCATATCTTTCAAAATCCCCTTTTAATGACCCTGTTTTATGGGTCCATCTGAAAGGTTTTGAGCTGAATTTTCCAGTGGTGGGCTCAGTTTTTCAAAATTCCCAGTCTGCTGGCACCTACAGTCCATTTTCTGTCAGACAGATTTCTGGCAGAAGCAGCAGCAGAAGCAGGGGTAGCGCCGCCATCCAAGGGCAGCGCTGAGCATCACCAAGGCTCAAAATGGCAGCAGCTGGCGTTGTAACAGCAGCCCAGCCTTTGGAGAGGCTGGAGGGACGCGCCAACTTCACGTTTTGGAANAACACCATCTCCAACCCGCATCTTCAGTACGTGAGTGACAAGGCTACTGCAAAGGAGGGGTGGGACACGTTGTGCAAGAAGTATGAGAGCAAGGATCCTGCATTCCTCATGCTTTTGGAGGAAAAGATGATGGCGCTGAAAATGCAGGGTGGTGAAGGGATGGAGGCGTATCTGGACAATGCAAAGGAGCTGGCGAAGCAGCTGAGAGCGGCCGGCAACCCTATGGAAGAGACGCGCTTCATCCTCCTCTTGCTGAGGGGACTCCCAACAAGCTACGACACGGTGCGAGAGACGTTGAAGTGCCAGCCGACTCTCGACCTCGACTTCATCTGCACGCACTTGGTGCAGGTGGAACTCCGTCGCAATGCATCAAAACGCAATGCCGGCAGCAGCAGCAGTGAAGCAGCTTTCATGGCCATGGGCTCACGCAACCAGCAGCAGCAGCAGTCCGGGCAGCAGAGAGGCAAGAAGAAGGGCAAGTGCCACTATTGCCAGAAAGAGGGGCACTACAAGAAAGAGTGCTTCAAGTTCAAGAGGGACCAGAAAGAGCAGCAGCAGCAGCAGCAGCAGCA
>SZWC01013109.1:50656-71424 GCA_023375785.1 Penium margaritaceum
AGCAGAACGGTGTAGCAGAACGCGCCAACCGTACCATTGTGGAGTCGGCGCGCTCCATGCTGCACGCGACTCGGCTGACCTACGACTTCTGGGCTGAAGCCGTGGGCACTGCAGTTTACATCAAGAACCGCAGTCCAACCAAGGCCCTGGAGCAGATGACGCCGTACGAGGCGTGGTTCGGCAAGAAGCCGAGCGTGGGTCATCTTCGCGCGTTTGGCAGCTTGGCGCACATGCACGTGCCAAAGGAGAAGCGGCAAAAGTGGGACGCGAAGAGTCCACAGATGCTGATGATTGGCTACGACGTGGCAAGCAAGGCGTATCGCCTCTACGAGAGGGATACAGGCCACGTCATCATCTCCAGGGATGTCGTTTTCAATGAGAGCAACGTCATCGGCACCAACATCGTGTGTGAAGAGGCAGCAGAACCAGCAGTTGACGAGATGGTTGGAGCAGAGATTCTTGCTGACCCAGTTTCTCCTGATCCTTCCTCTACTGTGACAGTGTGAGAATCACTCTACTCTCCCATGTCTGATGTTGCAGACACAGCAGCCTCATCGGCAGAAGCAGAGGAGGGAGATGTAGCACCACCAGCAGCAGCAGTTGTGCCAGCAGCAGTGCGCCAGCCACCCGCTAACGCTCCAGCACCAGGTCGCAGGTACCCCCTTAGGGTGCGTTACAAGCCTGGTGAGCGCGGCCATTTCTGGATGCTGCAGAAACCAAAACAGATGAACGTCGCAGTTGCAGCAGATTCAGATGAGCCAATGTCATACAAGGAGGACATGGCTGCACCGGATGCAGCACATTGGGCGCAAGCCGTGCACCAGGAGATACAGTCCCAGCTGGAGAACGGCACGTGGGTGCTGACTGAACGTCCACCAGGACGTAAGGTGATCAAGTGCAAGTGGGTGTTCAAGAAGAAGCGGGGAGCAGATGGTAACCTGGAAAAATACAAGGCGAGGCTGGTCGCCAAGGGCTACTTGCAGCAAGAGGGCATTGACTACACAGAAACTTTTGCCCCCGTCGCAAAGTTTGCATCTGTGCGCATGCTCCTCTCTTATGCAGCAGCTGAGGACTTCGAGGTTCACCACATGGATGTCAAGACGGCATTCTTGAATGGTGACTTGGAGGAAGAGATCTACATGGAGCAGCCGGAGGGATTCGTCATGGATGGCCAGGAGCACCTGGTCTGCAAGCTGCAGAAGTCGCTGTACGGCCTCAAGCAAGCGTCGCGTGCTTGGAACCAGAAGTTGGATGCGGCGTTGCAGTGCATGGNATGCTCCTCCTTTCCAACAGCATGTCTGCACTGCAGGAGTTCAAGGAAGCCATGCAGGAGCGCTTCCAGATGTCTGATCTCGGGGAAGCATCATACTTCCTCGGTATCCAGATCACGCGTGATCGCAAGTCACGCTCTCTCTCGCTGCAGCAGAGCCGCTACATCAAGGATGTTTTGCAGCGGTTCGGCATGGCAGAGGCGAAACCCATCCGCACGCCCCTGGAGACGCGGCAGTACCTCGTGAGCTTCAATGGAGAAGCAAATGCAGCTGAGCGGCAGAAGTACCAGAGCGCCGTCGGCAGTCTCATATACCTGATGGTGGCAACCAGGCCGGACCTTGCACAGGCTGTGAGCGCTGTGAGCCAGCACATGGCTAATCCCGGACCGGAGCACCAGAAGGCAGTGAAGCGGATCTTCCGCTACCTTGCTGGAACCATCAACATCGGCATCACCTACAACGGCAATGACAACAGCATCATCGGCTACACAGACGCAGATTGGGCTTCAAACCCTGAGGACCGCAAGTCCATCTCTGGACATGTGTTCCTCATGAATGGTGGNTGGTGCAGCAAGCGGCAGGTGGTCGTGGCCACCTCGAGTACAGAAGCTGAGTACGTATCTCTCAGCTTTGGAGCCAAGGAAGCAGTTTGGCTCCAACGTCTCATGGCAGAGATGAGTGGGAGTGCAGCAGTTCCAGTTCGTGTGCGCGTCGACAACCAGAGCGCAATCGCACTCGCCAAGAATCCTGAGCACCATGCACGCACCAAGCACATTGACATCGCATATCATTTCATCAGGCACATGGTGTAGGAGGGTGCTATCAAGCTGGAGTTTACTCCAACCAGCAAGCAGGTCGCTGATTTCTGCACCAAGCCAGTGACCCATGAGAAGCAGCAGTTTTCCATGAAGGCATGTGGACTCAGCCCACTCTGACTGCGGCAAAGTGGGAGATTGTTGGGAAAGGAGCCATCTGGCTCAGTTTCAGGTCCACAGGAGCAAGTTCCAGGAAAGTACCAGATGCCTGTTCCGATCGCCGATCCGACTTCACCATTGGAAAGATCAAGTGACAAAATGTCTACGGTCCAAGTTTGAGGCCGATCCAACGGTCGGATTGGGAGATATGAATTTTCAAAGTTTCAGGGGTCATGGACCGTCGATGTCTGGGTGGGCATGGGTGATGGCTCCATGCCTTAGCCTGAGAAAAGAAAAAGGCAAGAGGTCCAGGGTCAAGACCTGATGGGAGAAATATCCAAAAAGGTCCTTGGTCTTAGCATTGCCTTGTCAGAGTGTGCTGACTAGGATAAAGGTACCTCTCCTTACTTTTTAGGTGAGGTGAGATCCTTGTGTGCTAGCCATGGACACATGGCGATTCCTCATGGGTTTGTGGGTTATGTGACCACTAGGACTGTGCCATGAGAGCATTCTCTAGCTCTCTAGGTCGTGTGTGAGTGGTCAGCCTGATTGCTAGGCTGATTTCCTCCCTTGTGTGTGATTATGGACTCTAGTGTGTGAGCCTTAGCCTCCATGGCTAAGTGGTTTGGCTTGTGAGAGGGCTGACTTGCCCAAGCTCTAGCTCTATATATACTCCATCATTTTGAGTGATTGAACAACCATTCTTCAGCACAAGTGATGCCCTTCCAATCACACATGCTCGCTGCTCCAAGGCTCCCTCTCTCCTCAAGTTCCAACAATTGGAGTTCGAGCCAACTCTCGACCTCGACTTCATCTGCACGCACTTGGTGCAGGTGGAACTACGTCGCAATGCTTCAAAGCGCAATGGCGGCAGCAGCAGCAGTGAAGCAGCTTTCATGGCCATGGGCTCACGCAACCAGCAGCAGCAGCAGTTCGGGCAGCACAGAGGTAAGAAGAAGGGCAAGAGCCACTATTGCCACAAAGGGGGGCACTACAAGAAAGAGTGCTTCAAGTTTAAAAGGGACCAGAAGGAGCAGCAGCAGCAGCAGCAAAAGCAGCAATCTCCATAGCAACAGCAGCAGCAGTCACTGCAACGGCAGCAGCAGCAGCCGCAGCAGCAAAACCAGACTAGCGTGCGCCATTTTGGTAACATGAACGTCGCCAAGGAGATGCGCGACCGCCTCTTCATGGCGAAGTCTGACATTTCGCAGAAGGAAAAGGCGGATCTGGCGTGGTACAAGGACTTGGGGTGTACCAAGAGTCTGACGCACCACAAGGAGTGGTTCACACAGCTGTGCTCCATTCCTCCTCGGCCGATTGCTTTGGGTGATGATCGGGTGGTGTATGCTCAGGGGATTGGGATTGTGGAGATGTGATTGGAGATCCCGCGTGGCATTGAAGTCGGAGTTTTCCATGGCGTGCTGTATGTACCTGATGCTGCGTTCAACCTTCTCTCAGTGTCCTCTCTCACCAACACAGGACTGCGCATCGTCTTTGATAATGACTATGGCTACATCCTCAACAAGGAAACAGGACAGGAGTTGGCCAAGTCAGTGAAGGAGGGCGACATGTACCGCCTACTGGGGGCGACCAAGATCCCGCGTGAGCAGAGTCTTGCAACAGTGGTGCAGGCGACAGATGGCGAGATCTGGCATGCGCGCTACGGCCACATTGGCATGCGCGCCTTGCAGCAGCTTCAAGCAAAGCAGATGGTGCGTGACCTGCCTACCATCTCTAACTTTGAGCAGCAGTTATGCATCGGATGTTAGGAGGGGAAGCAACACCGCGAGGCGTTCTCTGGAGTAGGGGAGCGTGCAAAAGAGGAATTGGAGTTGGTCCACACGGACTTATGCGGACCGATGCAGACCCAGAGCTTTCGAGGCTCTAGGTATTTTCTCACCTTCATTGATGATTTCAGCCGTTACACTTCTATGTACTTCCTTTCCTCCAAGGACCAGTGCTTTGACAGGTTCAAGGAGTTCAAGGCCATGGGGGAGAACCAATCTGGCAAGAAAACTAAGGCGTTGCGCAGCGACCGCGGTGGAGAGTACCTGAGCAAGGAATTCCAGGACTACCTCGCAGCAGCGGGCATCAAGGCGCAGCGTACCGCGCCGTACTTGCCGCAACAAAACGGTGTAGCAGAATGCGCCAACTGTACCATTGTGGAGTCGGCGCGCTCCATGCTGCACGTGGCTCGACTGACCTACGACTTCTGGGCTGAAGCCGTGAGCACTGCGGTCTACATCAAGAACCACAGTCCAACTAAGGCGCTGGAGTAGATGACACCGTACTAGGCGTGGTTCGGCAAAAAGCCAAGCGTAGGTCATCTTCGCGCGTTTGGCAGCTTGGCGCACATGCACGTGCCAAAGGAGAAGCGGCAAAAGTGGGATGCGAAGAGTGCACAGATGCTGATGATTGGCTACGAGGTGGCAAGCAAGGCGTATCGCCTCTACGAGAGGGATACAGGCCATGTCATCATCTCCAGGGATGTCGTCTTCAACGAGAGTAACGTCAGCGGCACCAACATCGTGTGTGAAGAGGCAGCAGGTCACGCACCATCTGCTTTGCTTGAAGCTGCTGCAAGGTGCGCATGCCAATGTCCCCGTAGCGCGCATGCCAGATCTCGCCATCTGTCGCCTGCACCACTACTGCAAGGCTCTGTTCACGCGAGATCTTGGTCGCCCCCAGCAGGCGGTACATGTCGCCCTCCTTCGCCGACTTGGCCAACTCCTCTCCTGTTTCCTTGTTGAGGATGTAGCCATAGTCATCATCGAAGACAACGTGCCGTCCTGTGTTGGTGAGAGAGGACACTGAGAGAACGTTGAACGCAGCATCAGGCACATACAGCACGCCATGGAAAACTCCCACTTCAATGCCACGCGGGGTCTCCAACCACATCTCCACAATCCCAATCCCCTCAGCATACACCACCCGATCATTACCCAAAGCAATTGGACGGGGGGGAATGGAGAGCAGCTGCGTGAACCACTCCTTGTGGTGCGTCAGACTCTTGGTACACCCCGAGTCCTTGTACCATGCCAGATCCGCCTTGTCCTTCTGCGACATGTCAGACTTCGCCATGAAGAGGCGGTCGCGTACCTCCTTGGCGACGTTCATGTTGCCAAAATGGCGCACGCTAGTCTGGTTCCGCTGCTGCTGCTGCTGGCGTTGCTGTGACTGCTGCTGCTGTTGCTGTGGAGATTGCTGCTTTTGCTGCTGCTACTGTTGCTGTTCCTTTTCGTCCCTCTAGAACTTGAAGCACTCTTTCTTGTAGTGCCCCTCTTTCTGGCAATAGTGGCACTTGCCCTTCTTCTTGTTGGAACTTGAGGAGAGAGGGAGCCTTGGAGCAGCGAGCATGTGTGATTGGAAGGGCATCACTTGTGCTGAAGAATGGTTGTTCAATCACTCAAAATGGTGGAGTACATATAGAGCTAGAGCTTGGGCAAGTCAGCCCTCTCACAAGCCACACCACTTAGCCATGGAGGCTAAGGCTCACACACTAGAGTCCATTATCTCACACAAGGGAGGAAATCAGCCTAGCAATCAGGCTGACCACTCACACACGACCTAGAGAGCTAGAGAATGCTCTCATGGNCATGCCCACCCAGACATCGACGGTCCATGACCCCCGAAACTTTGAAAATTCATATCTCCCAATCCGACCGTTGGATCGGCCTCAAACTTGGACCGTAGACATTTTGCCACCTGATCTTTCCAATGGTGAAGTTGGATCGGCGATCGGAGCAGGCATCTGGTACTTTCCTGGAACTTGCTCCTGTGGACCTGAAACTGAGCCAGATGGCTCCTTTCCCAACACTTCTTGCCTCTCTGCTGCCCGGATTGCTGCTGCTGTTGGTTGCGTGAGCCCATGGCCATGAAAGCTGCTTCACTGCTGCTGCCGCCTTTGCGCTTTGCTGCATTGCGACGCAATTCCACCTGCACCAGGTGTGTGCAGATGAAGTCGAGGTCGAGAGCTGGCTGGCACTCCAGCGTCTCTCGTACCGTGTCGTAGCTGGTTGGGAGTCCCCTCAGCAAAAGGAGGATGAAGCGTGTTTCTTCCATAGGATTGCCGGCCGCTCTTAGCTGCTTCGCCAGCTCCTTTGCACTGTCCAGATACGCCTCCATCCCTTCACCACCCTGCATTTTCAGCGCCATCATCTTTTCCTCCAAAAGCATGAGGAATGCAGGATCCTTGCTCTCATACTTCTTGCACAACGTGTCCCACCCCTCCTTTGCAGTAGCCTTGTCACTCACGTACTGAAGATGCGGGTTGGAGATGGCGTTAACAAGCAACTTGTAGGCCTGCCTGTCCTTCTTCTTCTACTCCTCGAACGTCGCTGGTACAGCTGCAGAAGAACCCGCATCNGCTGCACCCTTTTGCGGCGTCTTCCCCGCCACCACCTGCGCTGCGGTGATGCCTTTTGCCTGTGGAACTGGAGCCGGCTCGTCGCCGCTCACCACCTCCCACAAGCCCCTCTCCTCCAAAAGGAGGCGGGTACGGATGTTCCAAAACGTGAAGTTGGCACGTCCCTCCAGCCTCTCCAAAGGCTGGGCTGCTGTCACAACGCTAGCTGCTGCCATTTTTTAGCCTTGGTGATGCTCAGCGCTGCCCTTGGATGGCGGCGCTACCCCTGCTTCTGCTGCTGGTTCTGCCAGAAATCTGTCTGACAGAAAATGGACTGTAGGTACCTGTAGACTGGGAATTTTGAAAAACTGAGCCTTCCACTGGATCATTCAGCTCAAAACCTTTCCGATCGATCCATAAAACAGGGTCATCAACAGGGGATTTTGAAAGATATGCCCTCTTGAAAACAGGGTATGCTTCTGCTCCTACTCCGACTCAGACCAGCCACTTTGTAAACGGTCTTTCTCCCAAACGAATCAATGGAATGCAAATATTTTTGCACGAATGGAAAGCTTAGGAAAAACACTACAATTGGCATGTGCTACTGTTCAAATTTGACAAAGAAATGAGAGAGTTATGGTCATCACAAGGCGACGGTCTTACTCATAGAGAAGAGTGTAGCCCTGGCCGACCTCGTTTTGAGCATAACTCTCAATCCGACCGTTCGATCTTCGCGATCTTGGGCTTGTTGGAAAGCTTTTCTTTTGAACTTGAAGATCCAGTGGTCGATAATCAAATCTGGTGAAGTTTGCACCCCAACCCGTCACTCTCAAAGTGACGGCCTGTGCTGGCTGGAAGTGGCAGAACTTGGCTCTGATACCAAATATTGGAACTTGAGGAGAGAGGGAGCCTTGGAGCAGCGAGCATGTGTGATTGGAAGGGCATCACTTGTGCTGAAAAATGGTTGTTCAATCACTCAAAATGATGGAGTACATATAGAGCTAGAGCTTGGGCAAGTCAGCCCTCTCACAAGCCACACCACTTAGCCATGGAGGCTAAGGCTCACACACTAGAGTCCATAATCTCACACAAGGGAGGAAATCAGCCTAGCAATCAGGCTGACCACTTACACACGACCTAGAAAGCTAGAGAATGCTCTCATGGCACACTCCTAGTGGTCACATAACCCACAAACCCATGGAGAATCGCCATGTGTCCATGGCTAGCACACAAGGATCTCATCTCACCTAAAAAGTAAGGAGAGGTACCTTTATCCTAGTCAGCACACTCTGACAAGGCAATCCTAAGACCAAGGACCTTTTTGGATATTTCTCCCATCAGGTCTTGACCCTGGACCTCTTGCCTTTTTCTTTTCTCAGGCTAAGGCATGGAGCCATCACCCATGCCCACCCAGACATCGACGGTCCATGACCCCCGAAACTTCGAAAATTCATATCTCCCAATCCGACCGTTGGATCAGCCTCAAACTTGGACCGTAGACATTTTCTACCTGATCTTTCCAATGGTGAAGTCGGATAGGCAATCGGAGCAGGCATCTGGTACTTTCCTGGAACTTGCTCCTGTGGACCTGAAACTGAGCCAGATGGCTCCTTTTCCAACAAGGCATGGAGCCATCGTTCATGTTCACGCAGATATCGGCGGTCGATGATCGTGAAAACTTTGAAAACTCATATCTCCCAATCCGACTGTTGGATCGGCCTCAAACTTGAGCCATAGACATCTAGCGACCTGATCTTTCCAATGGTGAAGTCAGATTGACAATCTAAGCAAGAATCTGGTACTTTCCTGGACTTTGCTCTTGTAGACCTGAAACTGAGCCGGATGGCTCCTTTTGCAACAATACCAAGTCCAACAAGTCCATGATGGTCGCGAAAAACAAAGTCAAACTGGGAGCTGGCGAGGGAGATGTGGATGTGGTGGTGATGGTTGGTCGGAAATAGGTTTAGCGCGTCAAGGATGTGTAGCACATACCTGGCTTGGCTGACAATCTAAGCGTCTACCGCTTGATAGACAAGGACTACAAGGTGCTCTTCTGGAGAACAGTTTTGGTTAACTTCGTCGAATTCACGCACTAGTTGATAAGTGTATCAAGAAGTGTATTCTGTATGCAAAACTTCTTCACAAAAGATCGACATGAAAACATTTCAGCAAAACCCATATGTACATTCCCTGTATATCATAAAAAATATCATGGACTCTATGTGATATCCAGTAATCTCTATGAACCCTCCATGTTCACTAGTTTTTACACTTCTTTATACCCTTGTCATAGAGTGTCAGTGGTGAGGTAATTTGGAGCTCAAGCACTGACGACTATGACATTCCTCACCCACTCTCTTCAAGTACATAGCAAAGTGCAAGCTGGTATATGGCCTCGTCATTCACGGTACGGAAAAGGCGACAGATGAAGTAGTACACTGAAACAGTGAGCTCTGCGTTTAAGGCAAGGCGCAACGCAAACCGTTTAACGAGAATGTGAAGTGTGCCTCGGACCTACTAGAGGTTGTGCACAGCAACGTATGCGGACCATTCAAGATGGTATCAAAGAGTAGCACATGTTACTTTGTCACCTTCATTGATGACTAAAGGAGAAAACTATACGTGTACTTCATGAAGCTGAAAGGCGAGGTCTTTGACCGAACTCAACATCGGAGATGTTGAGTTCAATGAGCAACATAGTTACATGAGTAGCAATAACTAGCAATAACAAGAGGATTATGGACTCTGCAAAGATAGGGGAGTGGTTAAAGCTCCTTGACTACAAGAAGACGCCGGCCGATTCCAATGTTGACGATGCAGCACCAAAGCATACAATATACGAGCACTAGCAGTCGGTGTGGAGGACTATGATGACAATCAAGCTGATGAGGTGATCCACTGGAAGGTTCCATCGGATGAGGTACGAAGGATGCCAAGGTGTGTATTCCCGTCGAAGTACACATTGGGCATTGGTGGAAAATCCACAGGACATTCCATTTATCCTGGCGATGTTTTTCGGGAATGGAAGAGATCTTTAGGGAGTCATCCAAGTAATAATTTATGAGAACGTCCAGTGTCAAAGAGATTGTTGCACACAAAAGAGGCGCCGTCAAAATTGCCACGCTATAGCGAGAGGCTGTAGACAACGGGGAAGTACTCTCATGCAAGCAATAATAAATGGATTCCCACGATGAGTTACATGCTAGTTGCATCAACGGAGCTGACAACTGTGCAAGAGACACTTGTTTGGCTGGAAGGGGATCGGTAGGATGCAGCCATCAAACATGAGTTGGCATCCATTACAAACAACGACACATAGGAGCTGGTTCACAGGCCGAAAGATGCCAAGGTCATCTGCTCCAAGTAGGTCTTCAAGACCAAATTCACAAGAGATGGCATTATTGACAAGTACAAAAAGCATGGCTGGTGGTAAAAGGTTACGCACATTGTATGGGGAAGTACTACGATTAGACATTTTCTCGCGTTGCCAAGTTAAAAGGCATTCGGGTAATCATGCGATATTTGTTGTATGTTAGAAAAATGGAATGAGGGGTACAAGCAACGGCAAAAACAGAAAGGAGCAGAGTAATTTTGCATACATTGATATGCCATCGTAAGAAAATAGCTATATAGAAAGCTAGACACAGAGTATGCAAAGAGGAGTTCAGGGCCCAGGTAGAGCTAGGAGGAAGATATTTCGTAAGTGTAAGGGACAGTTGAAGTTAGGTTGCAGGATAAACGACACGGGTGACAGAGCGGCACAAAAGTTGACCAAAGTAGCGTGAGTGACGGAGCATACAGATGCGAGGTAGATAGCTGAAAGTGGATGGTGAGGGGAGAGTGTATTGGACTGATCCTCCTCACCATGCCAGGAGTGACTCCCAAAATGGATACAAAAAAGACAAGCTTAAGTGGCTTAGTGTTTCATGGTGTCCACCTCTAGAGGTAGGGGCCTGAGTTCAACTAGTACAAGACACACTTCTAAACTCATTTCAACGGAGATGGAAAACAGATGCCAGGAAGCTAGCTAGACCTCTGGCATTCCTCCTTGAGTTTCTAGAAGGCTAGGTGAGGATCCAGGAAGGTGGCACACCTTCTGCAAGAGGTAGTTCTCCTTCAAGGCATCTACAGGTGTCTTGATCTTTTGGACACCTTTCCTCCTACTATAAGTGAGCTGAGGAATCTACAAAGGAAGAAGCTTCTTGAGAAAGGAAGGGATGCCATCCTGGGTAGGAAAAAGGACAGCCTACAAAGGGCCGCTCCATAAGTCATATAAAAAAGTAGGAAGCTTCAAATCTGGCATGCTTCAGTGTTCAAAAAAGTTTAGATCCATGACTATAACATTCCAATAGTTATGAGCCTTGGTCAATAGTTTAATCTTATTCAAGTGAATTAAAAACTATTGCCTCACTCTTCGAATAGATTTCTGCCATCCTTGAAAGTAGTTGCCTCCACGGTTTCACACTCTCCAAAAACAGTTGGTGGTATGAACCAGCCACAACCAAGGATCCTCCAGGGTACACACTCACACTCAGGTCAACAAAGGGATATGGGCCACGCCTGTACGATGTCCTAAGCCAGCTTGTGTTCACGCTTGCTAGATTAAGACATGACCACGAACCAGCAAGAGAGGTGCGGCACTGTTCTCAAGTTTGATGAGACTGGTTTTCCCTTGCGGAGCTGGCAGTTTGAGATCTTCCTCGACAACAAGGAACTGCTTCAGCTTGTGAAAGGTGATGAGACTGTTGGATCTGGAGGAGAGGAGGAGCCTTGGAGTAGCGAGCATGTGGGACTAGAAGGGCATCACGTGTACTGAAGAATGGTTGTTCAATCACTCAAAATGATGAAGTACATATAGAGCTAGAGCTTGGACAAGTCAGCCCTCTCACAAGCCACACTACTTATCCATGGAGGCTAGACTCACACACTAGAGTCTATGATCTCACACAAGGGAGGAAATCATCCTAGCAATCAGGCTGACTACTCACACACGGCCTAGAGAGCTAGAAAATGCTCTCATAGCACACTCCTAGTGGTCACCTAATCCACAATCTCATGGAGAATCGCCATGTGTCCATGGCTAGTACACAAGGATCTCACCTCACCTAAAACATAAGGAGAGGTACCCTTTTCCTAGTGAGTACACTCTGACAAGGTAACCCAAGAATCTAGGACCTTTTTGGATATTTCTCCTATCAGGTCTTGACCCTGGATCTCTTGCATTTTTCTTTTCTCAGGCTAGGACATGGAGCCATCGCCCATGGTCACCCAGATATCGGCGTCAATTACCCCGGAAACTACGCAATTCACATCTCCCGATCGGATCATTGGATCAACATCAAACGTGGACCATAGACATTTTACCGCCTCATCTTTCCAATGGTAAACTTGGATCGACGATCGGAGTATACATTTGGTACGTTCTTGGAACTTGCTCTTGTGGACCTGAAATTAAGCTAGATGGCTCCTTTTCCAACAATCTCCCACTTTGCCGCAGTCAGAGTTAGCTGAGTTTACATACCTTCATACAAAACTGCTACTTTTCACGAGTCACTCGCTTGGTACAGAAATCAGTGACCTGCTTGCTTGTTGGAGTAAACTCCAGCTTGATAGGATCCTCTTGCACCATGTGCCTGATGAAGTGATATGCAATGTCAATGTGCTTGGTGCGTGCATGGTGCTTAGGATTCTTAGCGAGTACGATTGTGCTCTGGTTGACGACGCACACAGGAACTGGAGCTGCTGCACTCCCACTCATCTCTGCCATAAGACGCTAAAGCAAAACTGCTCCCTTGGCTCCAAAGCTGAGAGAGACGTACTCAGTTTCTTTGCTCGAGGTGGCCACAACCACCTGCTGCTTGGTGCACCAGCTGATGGTACCTCCATTCATGAGAAACACATGTCCAGAGATGGACCTACGGGTCTCAGGATTTCAAGCCCAATCTGCATCTATGTAGCCGATGATGCTATTGTCGTTGCCGTTGTAGGTCATGCCGACGTTGATGGTTCTAGCAAGGTAGCGGAAGATTCGCTTCACTGCCTTCTGGTTCTCCGGTCCGGGATTAGCCATGTGCTGGCTCACAGCACTCACAGCCTGTGCAAGGTCGGGCCAGGTGCCCACCATCAGAAACATGAGACTACCGACGCCGCTCTGGTACTTCTACCGATCAGCTGCATTTGCTTCTCCATTCAAGCTCACGAGGTACAGCCGCGTCTCTAACGGCATGTCGATGGGTTTGGCCCATGCCATGCCGAACCGCTGTAAGACATCCTTCATAAAGCGGTTCTGCTGCAGTGAGAGAGAGTGTGATTTGCGGTCATACTTGATCTGGATACCGAGGAAGTATGATGCCTCCCCGAGATCAAACATCTTGAAGCGCTCTTGCATGGCTTCCTTGAACTCGTGCAGTGCAGACATGCTGTTGGAAAGGAGGAGCATGTCATCCACATAGACGATGATGATGAGCACCTCATGACCATGCTACAAGCGATAGACGCTGTAGTCACACTCATTGCGTTCAAATCCCATGTACTACAATGCCGCATCCAACTTCTGGTTCCAAGCACTCGACACTTGCTTGAGGCTGTAAAGTAACTTCTGCAGCTTTAAACCAGGTGCTCCTGGCCATCCATGACGAAACCCTCCGGTTTCTCCATGTAAATCTCCTCCTCAAGGTCACTATTCAAGAATGCCTTCTTGACATCCACATGGTGGACCTCAAAGTCCTCTAATGCTGCATAGGAAAGGAGCGTATGTTCAGAGGCAAGTTTTGCAATAGGAGCAAAGGTTTGCGTGAAGTTGATGCCTTCCTGCTGCGAGGAGCCTTTGACGACCAGCCTGGCCTTGTACTTTTCCAGGTTGCCATCTACTCCCCGATCCTTCTTAAACACCCACTTACACTTTACTACCTTGCGTATGTTGGAACTTGAGGAGAGAGGGAGCCTTGGAGCAGCGAGCATATGTGATTGGAAGGACATCATTTGTGCTGAAGAATGGTTGTACAATCACTCAAAATGATGGAGTACATATAGAGCTAGAGCTTGGGCAAGTCAGCCCTCTCACAAGCCACACCACTTAGCCATGGAGGCTAAGAGTCACTCACTAGAGTCCATAATCTCACACAAGGGAGGAAATCAGCCTAGCAATCAGGCTGACCACTCTCACACGACCTATAGAGCTAGAGAATGCTCTCATGGCACACTTCTAGTGGTCACATAACCCACAAACCCATGGAGAATCGCCATGTGTCCATGGCTAGCACACAAGGATCTCACCTCACCTAAAAAGTAAGGAGAGGTACCTTTATCCTAGCGAGCACGCTCTGACAAAGCAATCCTAATACCAAGGACCTTTTTGGATATTTCTCCCATCAGGTCTTGACCCTGGACCTCTTGCCTTTTTCTTTTCTCAGGCTAAGGCATGGAGCCATCGCCCATGGTCACCCGGATATCGGCGGTCCATGACCCTGGNAATCAGGCTGACCACTCTCACACGACCTATAGAGCTAGAGAATGCTCTCATGGCACACTTCTAGTGGTCACATAACCCACAAACCCATGGAGAATCGCCATGTGTCCATGGCTAGCACACAAGGATCTCACCTCACCTAAAAAGTAAGGAGAGGTACCTTTATCCTAGCGAGCACGCTCTGACAAAGCAATCCTAATACCAAGGACCTTTTTGGATATTTCTCCCATCAGGTCTTGACCCTGGACCTCTTGCCTTTTTCTTTTCTCAGGCTAAGGCATGGAGCCATCGCCCATGGTCACCCGGATATCAGCGGTCGATGACCCTGGAAACTACGAAAATTCATATCTCCCAATCTGACCGTTGGATCGGCCTCGAACTTGGACCGCAGACATTTTGCTACCTGATCTTTCCGATGAAGAAATCGGATTGACGATCGGAGCAAGCATCTGGTACTTTCTTGGAACTTGCTCCTGTGGACCTGAAAGTGAGCCGGATGGCTCCTTTCCCAATAGTCCCCCACTTTGCTGTAGTCAGACTGGGCTGAGTCCACATGCCTTCATGCAAATCAGAAATCAGCGGCCTGCTTGCTGGTTGGAGTAAACTTTAGCTTGATTGCACCCTCCTACACCATGTGCGTGATGAAATGATATGCGATGTCAATGTGCTTGGTGCGTGCATGATACTCAGGATTCATGGCGAGTGCGATTGTGCTCTAGTTGTCGACGCGCACAGAAACTGGAACTGCTGCACTCCCACTCATCTCTGCCATGAGACGTTGGAGCCAAACTGCTTCCTTGGCTCCAAAGCTAAGAGATACGTACTCAGCTTCTGTACTCGAGGTGGCCACGACCACCTGCCTCTTACTGTACCAGCTGATGGCTCCACCATTCATGTGGAATACATGTCCAGAGATGGACTTGCGGTCCTCAGGGTTTGAAGCCCAATCTGCGTCTGTGTAGCCGATGATGCTGTTGTCATTGCCGTTGTAGGTGGTGCCGATGATGATGGTTCTAGCAAGGTAGCAGAAGATCCGCTTCACTGCCTTCTGGTGCTCCGGTCCGGGATTAGCCATGTCCTGGCCACAGCGCTCACAGCCTGTGCGAGGTCCGGCCTGGTTGCCACCATCAGGTACATGAGACTGCTGACAGCGCTCTCGTACTTCTGCCGCTCAGCTACATTTTCTTCTCCATTGAAGCTCACGAGGTACTACCGGGTCTCCAGCGGCATGCCGATGGGTTTAGCCTCTGCCATGCCAAACCACTGCAAAACATCCTTAATGTAGTGGCTCTGCTGCAACGAGAGAGAGCATGACTTGCGGTCACGCGTGATCTGGATACCGAGGAAGTATGATGCCTCCCCGAGATCAAACATGTAAAAACGCTCCTGCATGGCTTCCTTGAATTCCTGCAGTGCAGACGTGCTGTTGGAAAGGAGGAGCATGTCATCCACATAGACAATGATGATGAGGATCTCATGCTCATGCTACCAGCGATACACACTGTAGTCACACTCGCAACGCTCCAACCCCATGCACTGGAACGCTGCATTTAACTTCTGGTTCCAAGCACGCGACGCTTGCTTCAGGCCGTACAGCGACTTCTCCAACTTGCAGACCAGGTGTTCCATGTAGATCTCCTCCTCCAAATCACCATTCAAGAATGCCGTCTTGACATCCATGTGGTGAACCTCAAAGTCCTCAGCTACTGCATAAGAGAGGAGCGTGCACACGGAGGCAAACTTTGCAACAAGGGCAAAAGTTTCTGTGTAGTCGATGCCCTCCAGCTGCGAGTAGCCCTTGGCGACCAGCCTCGCCTTGTACTTTTCCAGGCTACCATCTACTCCCCGCTTCTTCTTGAACACCTTCTTGCACTTTATCACCTTACGTCTTGGTGGACGCTCAGTCAGCTCCCACGTGTCGTTGTCTAGCTGCGACTGTATCTCATGCTGCACGGCTTGCGCCCAATCTGCTGCATCCGGTGCAGCCATGGCCACCTTGTATGGCGTTTGCTCATCTTAATCTGCTGCAACTGCGACGTTCATCTGTTCTGGTTTCTGTAGCATCCAGAAATGGCCGCGCTCACCAGGCTTATAACGCACCCTAAGAGGGTACCTACGACCTGGTACTGGAGCATTAGCGGGCGGCTGGCACGGTGCTGCTAGTACAAATGCTGCTGCTGGTGGTGCTACATCTCCCTCCTCTGCTTCCGCCGATGAGGCTGCTGTATCTGCAACATCAGACATGGGAGAGTAGAGTGATTCTCCCACTATCAAAGTAGAGGAAGGATCGGGAGAAACTGGGTTAGGAAGAATTTCTGCTCCCACTGTCTCGTCAGCTGCTAGTTCTGCTGCCTCTTCACACACGATGTTGGTACCGATAACGTTGCTCTCGTTGAAGACGACATCCCTGGAGATGATGACGTGGCCTGTATCCCTCTCGTAGAGGCGATACGCCTTGCTTGCCACATCATAGCCAATCATCAGCATCTGCGCACTCTTCGCGTCCCACTTTTGCCGCTTCTCCTTTGGCACGTGCATGTGCGCCAAGCTGCCAACGCGCGAAGATTGTTGGAACTTGAGGTGAGAGGGAGCCTTGGAGCAGCGAGCATGTGTGATTGGAAGGGCATCACTTGTGCTGAAGAATGGTTGTTCAATCACTCAAAATGATGGAGTACATATAGAGCTAGAGCTTGGGCAAGTCAGCCCTCTCACAAGCCACACCACTTAGCCATGGAGGCTAAGGCTCACACACTAGAGTCCATAATCTCACACAAGGGAGGAAATCAGCCTAGCAATCAGGCTGACCACTCACACACGACCTAGAGAGCTAGAGAATGCTCTCATGGCACACTCCTAGTGGTCACATAACCCACAAACCCATGGAGAATTGCCATGTTTCCATGGCTAGCACACAAGGATCTCACCTCACCTAAAAAGTAAGGAGAGGTACCTTTATCCCAGTCAGCACACTCTGACAAGGCAATCCTAAGACCAAGGACCTTTTTGGATATTTCTCCCATCAGGTCTTGACCCTGGACCTCTTGCCTTTTTCTTTTCTCAGGCTAAGGCATGGAGCCATCACCCATGCCCATCCAGACATCGACGGTCCATGATCCCCGAAACTTCGAAAATTCATATCTCCCAATCCGATCGTTGGATCGGCCTCAAACTTGGATCGTAGACATTTTGCCACCTGATCTTTCGAATGGTGAAGTCGGATTGGCGATCGGAGCACGCATCTGGTACTTTCCTGGAACTTGCTCCTGTGGACCTGAAACTGAGCCAGATGGCTCCTTTCCTAACAATCTCCCACTTTGCCGCAGTCAGAGTGGGCTGAGTCCACATGCTTTCATGCACAATTGTTGCTTCTCAGGGGTCACTGGCTTGGTGCAGAAATCAGCGACCTGCTTGCTGGTTGGAGTAAACTCCAGCTTGATAGCACCCTCCTGCACCATGTGCCTGATGAAATGATATGCGATGTCAATATGCTTGGTGCGTGCATGGTACTCAGGATTCTTGGCGAGTGCGATTGCGCTCTGGTTGTCGACGCGCTCAGGAACTGGAACTGCTGCACTCCCACTCATCTCTGCCATGAGACGTTGGAGCCAAACTGCTTCCTTGGCTCCAAAGCTGAGAGATACGTACTCAGCTTCTGTGCTCGAGGTCGCCACGACCACTTGCCGCTTGCTGCACCAGCTGATGGCTCCACCATTCATGAGGAACACATGTCCAGAGATGGACTTGCGGTCCTCAGGGTTTGAAGCCCAATCTGCGTCTGTGTAGCCGATGATGCTGTTGTCATTGCCGTTGTAGGTGATGCCGATGTTGATGGTTCCAGCAAGATAGCGGAAGATCCGCTTCACTGCCTTCTGGTGCTCTGGTCCGGGATTAGCCATGTACTGGCTCACAGCACTCACAGCCTGTGCGAGGTCCGGCCTGGTTGCCACCATCAGGTACATGAGACTGCCGACGGCGCTCTGGTACTTCTGGCGCTCAGCTGCATTTGCTTCTCCATTGAAGCTCACGAGGTACTGCCGCGTCTCCAGCGGCGTGCTGATGGGTTTTGCTTCTGCCATGCCGAACCGCTGCAAAACATCCTTGATGTAGCGGCTCTGCTGCAGCGAGAGAGAGCGTGACTTGCGGTCACGCGTGATCTGGATACCGAGGAAGTATGATGCCTCCCCGAGATCAGACATCTGGAAGCGCTCCTGCATGGCTTCCTTAAACTCCTGCAGTGCAGACATGCTGTTGGAGAGGAGGAGCATGTCATCCACATAGACAATGATGATGAGGATCTCATGCTCATACTGCCAGCGATACACGCTGTAGTCACACTCGCTGCGCTCAAACCCCATGCACTGCAACGCTGCATCCAACTTCTGGTTCCAAGCACGCGACACTTGCTTGAGGCCGTACAGTGACTTCTGCAGCTTGCAACCAGGTGCTCCTGGCCATCCATGACGAACCCCTCCGGCTGCTCCATGTAGATCTCTTCCTCCAAGTCACCATTCAAGAATGCCGTCTTGACATCCATGTGGTGAACCTCGAAGTCCTCAGCTGCTGCATAAGAGAGGAGCGTGCGCACAGAGGCAAACTTTGCAACAGGGGCAAAAGTTTCTGTATAGTCGATGCCCTCCTGCTGCGAGTAGCCCTTGGCAACCAGCCTCGCCTTGTACTTCTCCAGGTTACCATCTGCTCCTCGCTTCTTCTTAAAGACCCACTTGCACTTGATCAACTTACGTCCAGGTGGACGTTCAGTCAGCTCCCACGTGCCGTTCTCCAGCTGCGACTGTATCTCCTGCTGCACGGCTTGCGCCCAATGTGCTGCATCCGGTGCAGCCATGGCCTCCTTGTATGACGTTGGCTCATCTGAATCTGCTACAACTACGACGTTCATCTGTTCTGGTTTCTGCAGCATCCAGAAATGGCCGCGCTCACCAGGCTTGTAACGCACCCTAAGAGGGTACCTGCGACCTGGTGCTGGAGCGTTAGCGGGTGGCTGGCGCGGTGCTGCTGGCACAACTGCTGCTGCTGGTGGTGCTACATCTCCCTCCTCTGCTTCTGCCAATGAGGCTGCTGTATCTGCAACATCAGACATGGGAGAGTAGAGTGATTCTCCCACTGTCACAGTAGAGGAAGGATTGGGAGAAACTGGGTCAGGAAGAATTTCAGCTCCAACCGTCTCGTAAGCTGCTGGTTCTGCTGCCTCTTCACACACGATGTTGGTGCCGATGACGTTGCTCTCGTTGAAGACGACATCCCTGGAGATGATGACGTGGCATGTATCCCTCTCGTAGAGGCGATACGCCTTGCTTGCCACGTCGTAGCCAATCATCAGCATCTGCGCACTCTTTGCGTCCCACTTTTGCCGCTTCTCTTTTGGCACGTACATGTGCGCCAAGATGACCCACGCTCGGTTTCTTGCCTAACCACGCCTCGTACGGCGTCATCTGCTCCAGTGCCTTAGTTGGACTGCGGTTCTTGATGTAGACCGCAGTGCTCACGGCTTCAGCCCAGAAGTCGTAGGTCAGCCGGGCCGCGTGCAGCATGGAGCGCGCCGACTCCACAATGGTACGGTTGGCGCGTTCTGCTACCCCATTCTGCTGCGGGGAGTACGCCGCGGTACGCTGCGCCTTGATGCCAGCTGCTGCGAGGTAGTCCTGGAACTCCTTGCTTAGGTATTCTCCAACGCGATCGCTGCGTAGCGCCTTGATCTTCTTGCCAGTCTGGTTCTCCACCATTGCTTTGAACTCCTTGAACCTGTCAAAGCACTGGTCCTTGGAGGAAAGGAAGTACACAGCAGTGTAACGGCTGAAATCATCAATGAAGGTGAGAAAATACCTAGAGCCTCCAAAGCTCTGGGTCTGCATCGGTCCGCACAAGTCCGTGTCGACCAGCTCCAACACCTCTTTTGCACGCTCCCCTGCTCCAGAGAACGCCTCGTGGTGTTGCTTCCCCTCCAAACAGCCGATGCATAACTGCTGCTCAAAGTTAGAGATGGTAGGCAGGTCACGCACCATCTGCTTTGCTTGAAGCTGCTGTAAGGCGCGCATGCCGATGGGGCCATAGCGCGCATGCCAGATCTCACCATCTTTCGCCTGCACCACTGCTGCAAGACTTTGCTCACGCGGGATCTTGGTCGCCCCCAGCAAGCGGTACATGTCGCCCTCCTTCACCGACTTGGCCAACTCCTCTCCTGTTTCCTTGTCGAGGATGTAGCCGTAATCATCGTAAAAAACGACGCGCAATCCTGTGTTGGTGAGAGAGGACACTGAGAGAAGGTTGAACGCAGCATCAGGCACATACAGCACGCCATGGAACACTCCCACTTCAATGCCACGCGGGGTCTCCAACCACATCTCCACAATCCCAATCCCCTCAGCATACACCACCCGATCATCACCCAAAGCAATCGGCCGAGGAGGAATGGAGAGCAGCTGTGTGAACCACTCCTTGTGGTGCGTCAGACTCTTGGTACACCCCGAGTCCTTGTACCATGCCAGATCCGCCTTTTCCTTCTGCGACATGTCACACTTTGCCATGAAGAGGCTGTCGCGCACCTCCTTGGCGACGTTCATGTTGCCAAAATGGCGCACGCCAGTCTGGTTCTGCTGCTGCTGCTGCTGCTGGCGTTGCTGTGACTGCTGCTGCTGTTGCTGTGGAGATTGCTGCTTTTGCTGCTGCTGCTGCTGCTGTTCCTTCTGGTCCCTCTTGAACTTGAAGCACTCTTTCTTGTAGTGCCCCTCTTTCTGGCAATAGTGGCACTTGCC
>SZWC01013110.1:38612-54145 GCA_023375785.1 Penium margaritaceum
GAGGGAGTGTGGCCTTACTACCACAGCCCATACCAGTCTACAAACCCAGCACAGGTACTGACAGCAACCCGGGCCATGCGCGGACTCCTCTACGCCATGCCACGCGAGACCGTTGTCGACTTCCGCCCCTTCCATGGCGAGGCCGGCACAGGCACCGGCGCCGATCCCCGTGGAGGTTGGGATCTGGCCTTATCCCTACTGGCCACAGAGACGCACGCCACTCGTGCATCACACATTTGCGCTTTCCATTCGCTCCGTCAGGGGCCTGCGGAGCCTGCAACGGATTACTGGCGACGCGCCATGCACATCTACACGTGCTTGGGGACCTCAGGAGGCACACAGTTGTGGGCGCTTCGTACGATTATGCTCGGAGTTTGCCTCGAGTACACCGACATCTTCACACGGTATAGCGACGCTGTCCTTGAGCCCTTCTCAGCCACTCTGCAGCTGCTTCCCTTGGCGCATCGACTCTTCCTTCAGGTGACCTCTGTCCGCGAGGCAGCCGTAGCCCATTAGGAGACTTCCCTTGTTGCAGCAGCCATCGCATCACCACCATCTTCCCTCCTGCATTCCCCCTCTTCCTCCTCCATCACTACCTTATCTTCCTCTTCCTCTTCGACCCCGTCTACACCCATGCAGACACAGGGCGTTGCAGCAGCCACCCAGGGGAAGAAGAAGAATAGGAAGCGTGGATCAGGTAAGGAACAGTCATCATCCAATGGTAGCAATGGCTGTTCTGTACCCTGCTACAACTGTGGAGGCGCCCATCGCTACACCGAGTGCCAGCAGCCGCTTGACTGGGCGCGGATCACTTGTGGGCTCCAGGCTGCTCATGCTCTCCGTTCCACGTCTGGCACGTCACCCGCATCCTCCTCCGGACGCACGACGGCCACGACTGCAGCTGTTCCTGCCTCCTCACCGGCGAGCAGCAGTGATCCGGACCCGCGCGACCGCACCATCGCCGATCTTTGCCACCTTCTGGCGCTCCATTTTTAGGGAGGTGCGAGTGTGTTGTCATCGTTGCGTGGTTCACAGACTGTTTGTTTTTCCGTTCTTGTGGCTCGTGACGACGCGTGTCGGGGAGCACAGTCTGCATGTGATGATGATGGGCTTGACTGCACCGAGTGGATTCATGAGTCTCATCTTTGTGTTGTGCGTCGTTCCTCCCCACTAACAGCTCAGCGTCCCTCTGATGCTGAGTGTTCCATTGCTCGTTTTACAGTGACGTCCACCAGTCGTGACTCCGGTGGCAGTTGGATCATCGATTCGGGTGCCACCCTTCACATGACGTGCCGTCGTAGTGACTTTCTTGTTCTTGGTCCTGTCACATCTGTCCGTTTCATTCATATAAGGTCTGGTCAGTCCTTGCCAGTCCATGGTGTTGGGGTTGTATGCTTCGATGGTCCGTCTGGCCCCTTATACCTTTCCGACTTGTTGCTTGTGCCCGATCTTGAGCTCAACTTGCTTTCTGTGCATGCCTGCACCTTGATGGGTCTCTCTGTGGAGCATACCGCTGACTCAGCTACTGTGACTGCTACTGAAACCTGCAGTGTCGTCCTGCGTGCTTCAGTTAGAGATGATCTGTATCGCATCGCTCGGTCCTCCTCCCCTTGCTCTTCCTCTTCCTCCGGTCTTGTCTTTGTCACTGGTGTTCTATCTCCGGAACTCCAGAGGTTGCTTCATCGTCGTCCGTGTCACGTGGGCTCTGACACTGTGTCGAAGTTCATTCGGACACAGCCCGCTCTCGGTCTTGACGTGGCTTCTTTCGAGAAGCCACCCAAGACTGATAGTATCTTTTGCGCTCAGGGGAAGATGCACCGGTGCACCTACCCTGACTCTCGTTCCCGAGCGCTTTGGCCTCTCGAGCTGGTTCACTCAGACCTTCTCGGCCCTCTCCCGATCAAGTACCTGTCCGAGGGGGGCCGGTATGTTCTGACTCTGATTGATGACTTTACCCGGATGCGGTGGGTCTAGAGCCTACGTCAGAAGAGCGACGGCGCCCTCGCGGTTTGACTCTGGCTAGTGATGGATGAGCGTCAGTCCCGCCACACGCTACATACCTTCCGCTCGGATCGCGGCGGCGAGTTCCTTGGCGAGATGGACTCCTTCTTCACTGAGCACGGGATTTTTCACCAGGTCTCCGCTCCTGCTACCCCCCAGCAGAACGGTGCATCTGAGCGCTGGAACCGCACTATGGAGGATGCAGTTTGCGCCATGCGGTCTGAGTGCGGTTTCCCGGAGTCTTTTGTCTTCGAGGGTTTGGCATACATGACTTGGGTCTGGAACCGCCTCCCACACGGTCCGCTTCCGTACCATATCACACCGTACAAGCTCTGGTTTGGACACCGTGCTAACCTTCATCTCGCTCGCATCTGGGGCTCCCCGGCCTCCGTGTGGTACACCGAGGACCAGCAGGGGTCCAAGGTCTCACCTCGGGGCCGCTTGTGTGTCTTCATAGGCATTTCCCCACGGTCGAAGGCCTGGCGCTTTTGGGACCCTTCTCGTCATCGTGTCATTGAGTCTCGCGACAAACTGTTTTTCGAGTCTCTCACCTACCATGACTTGACTTCGATCACATCACTCTCCGCCACCCATGTTCCTTCCTGTGAGGGTTCTCGGCGGATGGGGGAGACTTCCACGCCAGCGAGCACCTCTCATCAGGCGGATGTGTCTGCTCGAGCCCCCTCTTGGTCTCTGGCCCTTGATGATCCGGCGATCATTGCCGTTGGTCCAGAGATCTCGCCTGTATACCCTGTTTCACACCCCACAGGTACCTCTATTCCCACTCCTCCTTCTGCACCAGCACCTGCATCTGCTGGCACCCCTATTTCTGTATCTGATCCAGCCTCGCCCATTTCCGTTCCTACGTCGGCTGGTACTCCTGCCTCAGTGTCAGGTCCAGTCTTGCCTGCACCAGCTGTCACACCCAGCCCCATGTTCCCCACACCCGCATCTCCTCGCACGGCGTCTCCGGCTGCCTCGTCTTAGCCCTCACCAGCTGTGATCGCACCTATCCCTGAGCCTGAGGTGCATCCCTTGACCTCATGTTACTCTCGTGAGCCCGATGGCCGTCGTCGACCACTGGATTCCAGAGCTCAGCGAGCGTCGGGCCCCGGACCCAGGTGCTCCTCTCGCAATTTCGGAAGTGGTGACCCCGGCACAAAGGCCCTAGGCCTAAGTGTTCGTACTGAGCTCATAGAGGTACATCCAGCGTGCCCCGTCAGGCACGACCTCGCCACTCGCGAGTTCCATATCGCCTCTGACACAGCAGCTATTCTCGTGGTCGTCAGGCCCAGCACTGAGGCGTGTGCACTTGCCACACAGAGTTCTCCCTCTATAGCGTCCGACCCAGGCACACTGAGGGAGGCTCTCTCATCACAGGATGCTGACGCGTGGCGTGCTTCCTGCGAGGATGAGCTTCGCGCTATCCGAGAGCAGAGAGTCTACGAGCTTGTCGACCTTCCTCCTGGGAGGAAGGCTATTTAGGTCAAGTGGGTCTTTCACAAGAAGGTGAAGCCGGATGGCTCACTGGAACGCTACAAGGCCCGCTTGGTTGTCAAGGGGTACTCTTTGATTGAGGGAGTCGATTACACCGACACTTTTGCCCCTGTTGGCCGCATGACCTTAGCTTGAGCTCTGTTCAGTGTACTGGCTCAGCATGATTGGGAACTGCACCAGATGGATGTTTAACAATGCGTTCCTCCATGGCTCTCTGGATGAGGAGATTTACGTGGTTCAGCCACTAGGCTTTGAGGACGGTGACAAGGTCTGGTGCTTGCGCAAGTCCTTGTACGACCTCAAGCAGTCTCCGCGGAGTTGGAACCGGGAGATCACCGGCCCTTTGACTCGTGCAGGATGCGTAGAGAGTGAGCCAGACTCCTCTCTTTTCATCCTACCGACACGCGAGCAGTTCACCGCCATCCTGGTCTATGTCGATGACCTTCTGATCGCATCTCCGTCACTGGAGGCCATGAAGGAGGCCAAGGCTGTCTTGTAGACTGCCTACAAAATGAAGGACCACGGTCCTGCATCGGTGTTTCTCAGTATCGAGATCGTGCGAGATCGTAGACATCGGATACTGTTGTTGCATCAGGCTCGATACACACCAGTCGTGGGGGAGCGCTTTAGCGATCTCCTTGGTGCAGTGCCCTCCGCTTCCACACCTCTTACACCCGATGGGCAGGATGCCCTGAAGGTGGATGACCCTACACAGCTGGGGGAGATAGTGGACGTGACCTTGTACCTCCGTCTCATCGGATCTCTGATGTACCAGGCCACTACCACGCGTCCTAACATCGTGTTCGCCGTCAACATCCTCGCTCAGTTCTTGCAGGATCCATGTGGAAGAGCCCTTCATGCGACTGTGCGAGTGGTGCGGTACGTGGTCTCCACGTCGTACCTCGGATTGTGTTCTCGTCGACAGTGTTCGGTGGTCCTTGACGACTACACTGATAGTGACTGGGCTTGGAGCCTACATGGGCGCAGCCGTACTGGCTACGTGTTTCTGCTCGGTGGTACCGCTCTGTCTTGGCGAAGCGGGAAGCAGGGCTGCATCGCATGTAGTTTGTCGGAGGTAGAGTACGTTGCTTTGGGCGCAGGGACTGTTGAGGCAGTATGGATGCAACGCTTGTTTCTTGAGCTTGGACAGTCAGTACCCGCCATTGTGCTGCGTTGCGAAAACCAGAGTGCTCTCGCCATTGCGAAGAACTCTGGTGTCTTTCATGCTTGCACAAAGCACATTGCGGTTGAGCATCACTTCGTTCGTGATCTGGTGGAGTGACGCGTGATCTCTGTCATATGGGTTGGCACTGACATGCAGCGTGCTGATTTCTTGACGAAGGTACTAGCTCGCGGAAAGTTCCTGGTGGCCATTCGTTCTGTTGGGCTTTGCCCCATGCCTGAGGGTGGTTGAGTGTAGGATATGCGTCTGTACCTCATCTGTTTGCGTCACTCACTATTGTGTTTGTACCAGTGCTGCACGTGTATAGACATGCGTACCATCGGGTCATGGGGGAGTGTTGTGATTTGTGACGTTCGTGTACAGTTTACTGTGACCACTCGGCCGTGTCCATACTCGTGCAGATCCCTGAGGCGGACCCTGGTGACACCGGTGCGACGACTAGCGGCGGACTACCGGCTTCGAGCTGGCCGACTACCGTTCCAGAGCCCCAGATGATACCGGGACTCTCTGCTGTCCTTTATACAACTTGCAGGTGTCTTTCGGCAGACTGGCCAGGAGCCCTATTTACATGTTTTTGCATTGAATGTCCACCATCTGATGATGGATGCATGCATGTGACCAATTGTAGCGGCCGTCTTTTGATTTTGCACGTCTAGGTTCAGACAGCGTAGCATTCTGACATGTGTGCGCAGAGTTACGGCCAAAACAGTGGTTTTGGGCCGGTTTTAGGACAGCTCTTGGACTGCCGCGTGCGACACCCGCCATGCGCCCTGGCAGGTATTTATGCCTTGGACCTGTCATTTGTAAACTCTCTCTGCATATGCTATTGAAGCATTCCTGACATTTTGTCTTGTGTCTCCTAGCCAAACCCTTGCTGTTGTGTGCACGACATGTGACTGTCGTCACCGTTTGACCAGGAACTGACGCCTAGTTAGCGGCTGTATTACTAGGAAGCTTCCATGCATTTTCTCATGTCTGTCCACTAATTGATGCCGGACCTGTGCGTGTGAGGAGTCGTAGCGGTTGGCTCAAAATTCTGCATCTGTAGTTTCAGACACTGTTGCGTTTGGATACCTCTGCGCAGAGTTACGACCAAAACAGTGGGTTTGGGCCGGTTTAAGGTCAAATAGATACTGTTGTGTGTGTTTTTTTTGTGTGTTGTGACAGGTGTTTATCCTGTGTACTTGTCAGTTTTCATTTCTCTCTGGATTACTAAGCGATTGGAGCTTATGAGACTTTGCGCGTCTCCCTCGCCTGACTCTTGGTGTTCCTTGCACTTGCTTGTTAGTGCGCCAGCTAACTCGACAGTGTTACCACGTCAGTAGTAGCAGGGTTAAGAAGCTTCTTAGCAATTTCTGATGATATCAGAGCAGGGATACCCCCAAGTTGTGTCGTAGATTCGCAGCACCTGCAGCAAAAGTGAGAGTCACCGCCGACGCCGCATCCTGATACCCGTTGCAGCCGACATTAGTAACTACGACGTCATCATGCCATTGCCACCACCGTAGCAAGAGGAGTTGCGACAGTAACAAGCTTGAGCAGCCACACCGAGTAATAGCAGCAACACCGGGTGGCAGCAGCAGCTGTGTCCGGATACAAGCTTGTGCACAACAAACAAAAGGAGGAGAAGCACATCGCAACAACAGCTAGTAGCAGCGGTTGTAAGCAGTGGCAACGTAGCGGGGGCAACAGCTTGCAGCACTGGCGGCATTAGCAGCTACGAGCAACAACAGCAGCTCATGAGCACCAGCAGAAGCAATAGCAGTGCAGCATCAGCACTGTAGTCGCCGCAGCTACAACAGTATCAACAGCCGCACTACAGTAGTGGCAGCGACTACAACAATGAGACAGCAGTTGTGGCAGCTGTAGCAACAACAGACCCGCCGTAGTAGCAACAGCGGACCCGCCGCAACAACAAGAGCAGGCTTCCCTAGCAGTGCTGCCACACAACAACGGTGCTCTGTAGCACTGCTCCGTAGCTGCACAGAAACTACACAACATTGAGCTGGCATGCGTAGCCTTGACGTAGCCACGAGTCGGGGACGACGTGGTCACCCAACTAGTCATGCAGAGTCCGCGTAAAAAAGTGATGGCATGAAATACGCCAACGTTAAAACGTTTGCATTTCTTTGGCTAGTGATAAAGTGCTTACATCATCATTTGCTGTGCATACATCAAAATTTTGTAGGTCAGAACGTCAATGTATCTCAACGTCTCAACTCCTCAAAAAATGTTGTCGGTTTTCTATTCGAAGCCTTTAGACGTTTGACCCAAAACTGAGCACTACAATGTCACCAGTGTGTGACAAGGGCAAAGGGCTAGGAGATCCCTCCTCTTCCTCCGCTTCGAGCATTATGAGTCCATGATCTCAGTCAATTGCGATCGACGAGCTTCGTCGGTCGTAGGACAAGATGCACCGGCAGTAGCAGCGGCAGTCTGACGCATTGCAGGAGATCACGGAGTTAAGACCTCAGCCGTTCGGTGACGTCTTAGCAGCCATCGGGAGGATATAATGGAGTTTCACCATCCGTTGAGTAGTCTACATCCTACACAGCGTCGCAACCTCAACATCCCTCATCACGAGTTGACACCTGAGATGAGGAGGACATAGAGGATGACACACGCGAGCACGAGATCCCAGTGCTTGAGGAGCATATCCGTGAACTACAACTGGGGTCGTAGCTTCTCACTCCGCCAGCTTCTCGCCATGAGGATGAGAAACGTCCTTCAACAGCGTTCACTTTTCACGGCATTTCTCTCACTTTTGGGCTATTTGTACCCTGTCCACCATCTCTTGAGCCTGAGCTTGCCCTCCCCAAAGAGCGACAATCAAAGGAATTTGAGATACCTCCTTGTTAAGATAGCGACAAGGGCTTCGACTACTGGGAGACCTTGTTTTAGGTGTGGGCCAATTGTGAGGGCGTCTTGCCTTGCTACCATAGCAAGTACTACACCCGCAATGCTCATCAGGTCCAGAAAACAGCGAGAGTGATGCGTTGTCTCCTCTACGCCATACTGCGGGAGACTATGGTCGATTTTGGACCCTTCCTGAGAGAGACTAAGACCGGGACTGCTGCAGATCCGTGCCAAGGTTGGGAGCTAGCCCTCAAACTTCTCATTGGAAAGACCCATGCCACCAGGGCGGCCCAACTATGTGAGCTTTAATCCCTCCATCAGGGTCCCACAGAGCTTGCAGCTTACAACTAGAGGTGAGTGATGCGTCTGTACACGCGTCTTGGGACCACTGGCAGGACGCAGTTGTGGGCACTTGACATCAACATGACGAGGGCGCACTTGGTCCACTTGAAGTTCTTTACGGGCCTCAACCGTGTAGCTCTCTCTGAGCTATCGAAGTCCCTACAGTTGCTTCCTTGGGTCCATCGCTACTTCCTCCAGGCCACATCGGCTCATGAGGCTGCCATCGCCCATCAGCAGAGTCCACTTGTTATAGTAGTGACTGCGACTCCTACCACGCCTCTGTCCCAGCTCACCAGTCCCACCTCCACCGCTTCCTCCTCCTCCTCCTCTACCCCAAGTGGCCACACTCTGGGTGTTGTAGTGGCCGCACAGGGAAAGAAGGGGAAGAAGTGACGCGGGAAGGGAGAGCAATAGCAATAGCCAACGAGTAGTGGTAGTGGACGTTCTGTCCGCTGCTACAACTATGGAGGCGCTCACCGTTACAAGGAGTGTGAGCAACCCCTTGACTGGACTCAAATCATGCGTAGCCTTTAGGAGGCACACACGCAGTGGATTTCCTTGAGTTCCCTACGGACGAGATGCGGAGCGACCACGAGTGGAGCACACGCAGCCGATTCACTAGGCGGCATCACTGATATGGACCCTTGGGATCACACAATCGTGTAGCTTCATCAACTGCTAGTGCTTTGTACTCAGGGAGGTGTGAGTGTGTTGTCACAACTACACACCTTGTGAGCCATGGAGAAAGGCGTTGCTTACATCCATCTGATGTAGCTCCCACCCATGTTGGGCAATCAGGCTGAACAACTCCTACCTCGTGGGGAACCGACCAACCGGAGCAAAGATCTAGTCATAGTCAATCCTGGAGACCTGAGCAAACCCCTTGGCCGTAAGACGGCCCTTGTTCTTGTCCAGGGACCTGTCCGGCTTCCACTTGTGCCGGAGGACCCACTTGGCGCCGATGGCCTTTTGGCCGGGGGGGAGGTCAACAAGCTCATAGACCTGATATTGCTGAATGGCAGCGAGCTCGTCGACGCGTGTAGCCTCCCATTGTACAGCCTCGGGAGACGCCCAAGCCTCACGTAGGGTGCCTGGATCCTCTGGGTGTTCCGTGGGTCGGACTGTGAGTGCCTGCACATCTCATGCCCTAGGTGGTGTACGTGTGAGCATGGTTGTGACGGTGTATCAGTGCTCCTGATGGTGCATGGCGTAGCCCAAGGCTGTCCCTTGATATAGGTTGGTGATGGTTACCAAAGTGGCTAAGCCAAGCGCTTTGGTGTCAGGGTCCCCAGTCACAACCATGGGAAAGGGTCTGTCGAGAGGCAAAGAACCTCGTGGGGTGACAGGGGGTCGTGGCACAATGAGGCGCGAGGTGGCGGCCTGTGTGCTCGCTGATGGTCGGGGTCAAAGACTCCCGCCCGGGCCACGTGTGTAACGTGCCAGCACAGACGAGGCAGTCGGCTTAGAGGTGCTAGTGGACGTACATGGGGCAGCTGGCCCACAGGGACTGGCGGACATAGATGGGGCGGCCGGCGTAGAGGTGCCAGCGGACGTAGATCGGGCAGCTAACCCAGAGGGGCTGGTAGACATGGACAGGGCGGCCGATGCAAAGGTGCCAACAGATGCAGATGGAGAAGCTCGCTCGGAGGGGCTGGCAAACACAATCGGGGTACCCAGCATAGAGGTGCCAGCGGACGCAGATGTGACAGCTGGCCCGGAGGGACTAGCGGACACGGACTGGGCAGCTATTGTACAGGTGCCAATGGATACAGATGGGGTACTTTGCCTGGAAGGACTGGTGGACATGGACGGGACAGCCGGCGTAGAGGTGCCAGTGGACGCAGATGGAGCAGCTGGCCCGGAGGGGCTGGCGGACATGAAGGGGGCAGTCGGCTTAGAGGTGCCAGTGGGCAGTGACGATGTGACGCCCGGACGTGGCTAGACCGAGGACGGATCCACCACTCCCCCACACGAGGGGAGGGAAATCGATGCGCCAGAGCAAACGAGGTCATGAGGAAATAGGTCCTCAAAGAAGAGGGCATTCCATGACTCGATGATGGAGTCCAGGGATGGATCCCAGAAGCGCCATGCCTTAGACTGACGCGAGACGCCAAGGAAGGTGCAGAGCCGACCGCGAGGTTCAACTTTGCTACCTTGGTGAGGGGTAGGCACCCACACGATGGTTATGTAGCCCCATACGTGAGTCGGCCAGAGGTCGGCGCGCTTGCCACACAAGTGTTGGTGCGGTGTGGACTGATGGGGAAGAAGTTTGTGGGAAATCCGGTTCCAGACCCACGTCATGTAAGTCATGGCTTCGAAGTAGAAGCCATAAAAAATACCAGACTTGACGCGCATGCTGCGGACAGCGTCGGCTATGGTACGGTTCCATCTCTCAGTGACGCCGTTCTTGGGTGGCATGTAAGGCGCCGACGTCTCATGATGCATGCCACGGGAGGCGAGAATGATTCTGGTCTCCCCCATATAATCGCCACCACAATTAGAGTGGAAGTAGCAAAAACGGCGACCACACCCGCGCTCAGCATAGTTGAGCTAGTACCAAATGGTGTGGGTGACATCTCTCTTTTGTGAAAGATGAAAGACCTAGTAGTAGCGAGAGTAGTTGTCGGTGAGGGTCAAGGCGTAGCGTTCATGCTCCATCACGGACTCCCTTGGGAGGGGACTCATGACATCAAAGCGGACCGAGTCTAGCGCGGCGGACGTACGTGAGGAGGACAGTGGGTAGGTGGACCGATGCATCTTTCCCTCAGCACACTCAATGTACTTCATGGGATATGGAAGTGGAAAAGAGGTTGGGTCTAGGCTTGTGGCACGCTGCATGCGGAGCATGTTGCCGACTGTGGCAGATTGGACGTGACATAGGCTGCGGTGCAGGAGGTGTGTCTGCTACAGAAAGAGTGTAATGGTAACAAACACATGGCTTGTGTCGGCCGATGGAGATGGGAAGGAGGGAGAAGTGGTCAAGCACGGCACGTGCCACAAGTTGCCACGGGCGGTGGCATGCAAGACAACAGGGCCGGATGGATATAATGACACAGTGCCAACACCATACGAGTGCAGTTCATCCATGAATATGCGGTCAAGGGTAGTGACGGATAGAAGGCTGAGCTCAAGAACAGGGAGAAATAGGACATCAGTCACGAAGACATCCCAACCAGGGCCTCAAAAATGAACAACTGCTATTCCGCAAACAAGTCAAACCTGACCAGAGCCTTTCCCAACCCTAAAGACATCAATAACTTGGCCAAGGACAATGAAGGCCTCGTGAGAGGCTATCATGTGATGCATGGCCTTGGGGTCAATGATCCACATCTCAGCCGGATCATGGACTAGTATCGCTGGGTCGCTAAAAGTTACATGGCAATGGGCAAGGGACGCGAATGCGGTGGATGGGGATGCAAACCGGAATTGCCAGTCATCTAGCCATGCGACATTATCACAAAGAGGAGCAGGTTAGGAGGGCAGAACAGAGAACGGAATGTACGAAGGTACAGGGCACGACTGTAGCTCAAACTCAGTTATGCATGGCAGGGCAGGGGCACCAGCGACGATGCAACTCGCACTTCCCTGGGGAGGAGGGCAAGGCAGTCCAAGCTGGAGTGCGATGAAAGGCACCAACTGACGCTCGTGGATGGAGGACCCAGCAGAGTTGGCCGACTGTGGCGTGACAACACTGGAGTCTGGGAAGGAGGAGAGAGGCACTGGTGACGGAGGAGCGGGCACCGACGGCTGTAGATGATGTTGCGGCTGGACTGTCAGAGGGTGAAAAGGAGCGGTCAATGCAGACACAACAGGATTAATGGCAATCATGGAAGTAGTGGTGAGGCGGCACTTACGCTGGCGACGCATGGTGGCGATGATGCACTCCTTGTCTGTTGGGAGCGCACACATGTACCATCCGTGTCCTGCCTGGCCACAGTTATGGCGGACTAAGATGCCACCACTGGATCTGCTTGATTGCTGGTTTGGGCCCTTGCCCTTTTTGCCCCTACGTTTCTTCTCGCCAGACGATGAGGTGCCAGAGGACACAACTCTTACGGGAGCGACAGTAGCCACCAAGGCAATGACTAGAGAGGCGAGAGCCTTCATGCGCTAGATGCAGGCCTCCAGACGAGCCTCCTTGATGCGGAGAAATAACTCGTATGTCCAAGGCATGAGGGTGCCCTGGGCAACCATCCCGACGAGAACATAATGGGTGTAATGAACAAGTACGTAAAGAAATGTGTCCGTTGTGCTGCGCTTGATGGTGAGGAGCGCGGATAGAGGGGGTGGTTCAACGGTTCCCAAGCATCAAAGTACGTCCTCCGTCCGTTGCTAGTAGGAGGTGACTATCTCGGTCACCCCCATCTGGAGGGAGATGAAATCCCAAAGCTGGCGGCTGATCTCTACATTGCTGGCAAGACAACGAGGGTACGTGAGGATGTGCCATGCCGCTCCAGGGTCGGGGAGGTCGCTAGTGGAGAAGTCGTTGAGGAAGGGCTTGAGAGGAAGATGTGAGGCTAGAGGGGCATCGGGAATGAAGGCACGTATAGCACGACCAGCATCATACACCTGGTCGGCCTGGGTGGAGTCCTAGTGCAAGGCATAGTATGGCCACAGGCCCTCACCCTGCGCCCGGATGCCGAAGCTTAGCTCCTAGCTCTGCCATTGCTCGCCAACCTCGAGCAACGGGGGTGAGGTTCTGAAGTCCTTTGGCCTGCGGTCACCACCCAGAGCGGGGCCTAGGATTAAAGACACAGTCTCACTTTGGTGCAGTGAATGCTAATGTACCAAATACTATGTATCAGAGGAAACGATGGGACAAGTATGGTCGGGTGGAAAGAAGGTCGACGACTGCAAATGCTGCTACCATTGCTACTACTACAGCGGCTGTTGCTACGGCAGATGTGTTGGCGGCTGCATTGCCGCTAGCTCTTGTGTTAGTCTTGCGAGCTGCAGGCATATGGCGGCTAGCGGATCTGTCAAGGTAGCAAGACCAACGATAAAGGTTGCAGGGTGTTGGTGCTGTTGCGGCTGCTGCTGCTACTACTACTGCTGCTGCAGCCACTATTTCTGCTACTACGACTGTTGCTGCTGCTACACTGCCTACTACTATAGTAGCAATTGCTGATGTTGCTACTGCTACTACTGCTATTACTACTGCTAAAACCTGTTGCTATTGCAGCGGTTGCTACTCCGACACCTTCTGTTGTTGGTGCTGCTACAGCCGCTGCTGTTACGGCAGCTACCGCTACTATAGTAGCAACAGCAGCTATTGTTGTTATTGTTGTTCTATTTGCTATAGCAAAAAGGGGGGGTTGGGTCCTCTAGTAGAGGAGGACCTCTTCCCACTTTCCTCCATGGTTCCTCCTGTTTAGTCTCCTTTTTTTTGTTTCTTTTGATGTAGTAGGTGCTGACGTCAGTAGTGACATCACCGCTGACATCATCAATAATAGGCTGATGTCGTTGTGGTTGTTGCTACTACAACTACTGTTGCTGTTGCTGTTGCTACTACTACTTGTTTCAGTGGTGACGTTAGTAGTGACATCACCACTGTGTTGTTGAGCATTGCACTGCTGCTCCACGCTACTTCTACTACTACTAGTGCGTTGTGCTACGGCATGCCGCTACCGCTATTGCTACGGTTGCAACTGCGTTGCTACGTGCAGCACCTACTGCAACTAATACTATTGCTACAATAGTTGCTGGTGTTGTTGTGCAGCACTCTTGCATGTTGTTCCTACAGTAGCTGTTGTTGCTACTATGCTGTTGTTGCTATGCTATTGCATGCTGTTCCTACTACTGCAACCGTGTTATTGCATGTTGCAGTGGTCACTACTGTCGCAGGTGCTATTTCTGTGTTGCTGCATGCTACAATTGCTGCTGCAGCTGTGCTCTTACGCTTAGCTGCTATTGCTGCAACTACTACCGCTAAAGCAGCAACTCCAAGGGTGGGGGTCATGCCCTTGCTCTCGGCGATGGTCGTTTCGCCTTCTTTTGCTTTCACTTTTTCTCCTTATCTCATCACTGCTTGCTACTGTTGTTGTTGTTTGCTACTACCGCTGCTCGATGTTGCTGCCGCCTGCTGCTACTGCTGCTGCTGCTGCTGCTTGCTACTACTGTTGCTCGCTACTACTGCATGCTACGCCTCTTCCCTGCTGCTGTTGTTGTTGGCCATTGTTGCTACAGCTCGCTGCCACCGCTATGGGCTGCTGCTACTACTAACATTGCGCGCTCATGTTACTACGAGTTGCTCTTGCAAGCTGCAGCTGCAAGCTGTTGCTGCTTCTCACTACTACCGTAGCTTGATGCTACTACTTGCTACTACTATTCCTTGTTGCTACTAGTGCTTGCAGTGGCTGCTATTGCTACTTTTACTTCTTGCTTGCTGCTTGCTGCTGCACGCAAAGGGGAGGGACACCAGGGAGGTCACTTCCCTAGTAGTGTCGTTGCCACGTACGTTGACGCCACTCCAGCGTCAAGCGGTTGTGTTAGTCGCGAGTGCACCACTGCAACCGCCGTCGTAGAGTCAATGCTTCCAAAAAAACTGGTAGCATTTCCCCGGCGTTGGGAGCGTTTTGAAGATGCCACCGCACGGGTCAATTTAGTCAAAAAATATCCGGCAGCATTTCCCTTGCACAAGTGCGTTTTGGGGACCGCCGACGTTGACTCAACCTGTTCTGCTGCTTCTACTACGCTCTTGCTCTAATACCACACTTGAAACCTATCAGTAGCATGTTGGTGTAGGTGCGTCAATGTAGGCTTGGCCCCACGCAATTTGCTTTGCATTGCTGCCCCTTCACGCTAGCTCTAACAGTTTGTGAGTGAGAGACACGCGCTCAGGAGTTGGCGCCAGAAGGTCCGACAGAACTGGAAGTATCTGATTAGTGACTGAGAATGAGCAACAATGGGAGACCCTTCCAAGTTTGAGCCCCCCCTCCCCACCAAGCTCTGTACAGCTTGTTACTCAGTTTCTAATTCAATCAGAAAAACTACCTATTTTCTAGCACGCAAGGTTTCCTCGTTGAGCCCTGCTTGACAGCCGACAGCCCAAAACCCGGGCATCGTCCATTTTGCCTGAAAACTGGAACATACCATAATACACATGCTACGAACGCAGTTGTATGGTGAGAATCACCTACAAAACAGCAGCAATGAGTTATAACTGCCTAAACCCAGGCGACGGCTACGCTAGTCCCTGGTCCGAACAGTACCCGAATAACATGAAACTTGGACCCTAAGCAGAGAATAGCGCAGGAGATGCAACAACGTAGTCAGACCTAGTACTGGACGCATGCAGACAACAGATGCACTGACAGTGACTGCCGGCGGAACGACTGCCAAGGAGGTCTGCTAATGGAGCTGAGCACGTTGGAGGGAGGAGGCTCCAACAAGATGCGTGTAGGCCTCAACGTGCGTCGGCTCCACCAGACGACACTCCAGGAGCCTCGCATCTTGCCGTCAGTCATCTGCACGCTGATGTACACAAGTCAGGAGGACACAAAAGAGTAGAATGAGAGATGCGTGAAAAACAACAAGTTCAAACATGCGCTCTACCTTGGAAGAAAGCTTTGCTTGACCTTCCCCTCCTCTCCAAGGAGAAGTCATCAATTGCTTCACGTGCTTGCTTGCGATGTCCGGTATCTATTTCGTAAAA
>SZWC01013110.1:67015-81913 GCA_023375785.1 Penium margaritaceum
GACGGAAACAGCTCACATCACAACACTCCCCCATGACCCGATGGTACGCATGTCCATACGCGTGCAGAACTGACACATGTGCACAACTAGATGTACAACAGTCCATGCTCACACACCCCACTCTCAGCCACTCTCAGGCAAGGGGCGTAGCCCGAAAGAATGAATGGCCACCATGAACTTTCCACGCGTAAGCGCCTTGGTCAAGAAGTCAGCCCGCTGCATGTCCGTGCCGACCCAGATGACAGAGATCACCTGTTGCTCCACAAGATCACGCACAAAGTGATGCTCAACAGCAATGTGCTTTGTGCGTGCATGAAACACACCAGAGTTTTCTGAGATGGCAAGAGCACTCTGGTTGTCACAGCGCAGAATAATGCAAGGCACAGACTGACGCAACTCACAAAACAGACGCTGCAGCCACACCGTCTCAGCAGCCCCAGCCCCTAGAGCAACATACTCAGCCTCTGATGAGCTACGTGCGATACAACCCTGCTTGCCACTGCGCCACGACACAGTGGTACCACCAAGCAGGAATACGTAGCCTGTCCGGCTGCGCCCATCAGGACTCCACGCCCAGTCGTTGTCTTTGTAGCCGTCGACTACTACCAAACATTGCCGTCAAAAGCAGAGTCCGAGATACGGTATGGACACCACGTACCGCACCACTCGCACAGCAGCATGAAGGGCTCTCGCCCGAGGACACTGTGAAAACTGTGCAAGGAGGTTGACGGCAAAGGTAATTTTGGGTCATGTGGTAGTGGCCAAGTACATCAAGGAGCCGATCAGGCGCAAGTACAGGATCACGTCCACTGTCTCCCCAAGGTCTGCGGGATCATCCACCTCCAGAGCATCCTGCCCATCAGGTGTGATGGGGGTGGAGGCTGTAGGAAGTGCACCCAAGAGGTCAGCAAACCGCTCCCCCACAACATGCGCGTAACATGCCTAGTGTAACAAGAGTGTCCGTCGCTGGCGATCACGCACGATCTCCATCCCGAGAAACACAACTGTAGGAACAAGGTCCTTCATCCTGTAGGCAGCCTGGAGAACTGCCTTGGCCTCCTTCACGGCCTCCATAGAAGGAGATGCAATCAGGAGGTCGTCCACGTAGACCACGATGGCAGTGAAGCTGTCAGCTGTCCGTCTGAGAAAGAGGGATGGGTCAGCGTCACTCTATACGTAACCGGCACGTGTCAGTGTACCAGTGATCTCCAAGTTCCAGCACCTAGGTGACTGTTTCAGGCCGTACAAGGCCTTGCGCAAGCACCAGACCTTGTCACCGACCTCGAACCCAGGTGGCTAGACCATGTAGATCTCCTCCTCTAAGGTACCATGGAGGAACGCGTTGTTCACGTACATCTGGTGGAGCTCCCAGTTGTGGTGAGCAACAACCCCGAACAGAGCGCGAGCCGTGGTCATGCGGCCAACCGGTGCAAAGGTGTCGGTGAAATCCACTCCCTCAACCCGCGAGAACCCCTTGGCCGTCAAGCGATCCTTGTAGCGATCCAGTGTGCCATCAGGCTTCACCTTCTTGCGAAAGACCCACTTGGCCTGTACAGCCCTCAGCCCAGGCAGGAGGTCGACAAGCTCATAGACACCATGGTCACGGATGGCTCTCAGCTCATCCTCACAAGCAGTACTCCACAGGTCTGCATCGTGAGCTGAGAGTGCCTCCTTCAACGTGCCTGGATCAGGCATTGTCGAGGGAGCGCTCCGGGTGGCTAAGACACACGCCTCCGGACTCGGTCTGACCGTGACAAGGTCGGCTACGGCGTTGCAAGCGACCAAGAACTCTCGAGAGACCAACTTGTGGCCGACATGACATGCTGGGTGAATCTCGGTGTAGTCTGCCTGGACACTCAGGCCAAGGGCCTTCGTGCCAGGCTCGCCACTCTGAACAGTACGAGTCGGTCGTCTGGGCACAGGGTGAGCAATCCGCTGAGCTCTACAGGGCAATGGTCGCAGGCGACCGCCAGGCTCGCGGGAGTACCTTGACGTAGCGCTCGCCTCAGGCTGCGAGGAAGGCTGCTATGCCAGAGTCATAGGAGGCATGGGTGGATGCACGGGAGTGGGTGTGACGGAGGGGAGTGACACTGGTAAGGGGTCAGGTGTACCAGAGGGGACTGGCACTGGCACCAGTACGGGATCAGATGTGCCAGAAGGGTCTGACACCGACACAGGGTTAGGTGTACCAGATGCAACTGACACTCGTACGGGATCAGGTGTGTCAGAGGGAAGTGGAGCCCGCACGAGATCCCGTGTGGAACAAGGAAGTGGCACAGGATTGGGTGTGTCGGACAGTACGGATGAGGCTACTGGACCCACAGCCACGATGGCCGGATCGTCAGCAGCCGGAGACCGGTCAGCAGGTGAGGAAGCCCGGCCGGCCCCATCCGCAAGACTAGTTTCCCCCATCCGCCAGGAAGCCACACAGGTAGGAACGTGGTTGGCGGCCAGCGACAGAATGCTAGACAAGTTGCGGTAGGTGAGAGTCTCAAAGAAGAGAGCATCTCGAGACTCGACAATGCGATGGTGAGTAGGGTCCGAAAACCGCCAGGCCTTTGACCGAGGGGAGATGCCGAGGAAGGCACACATGCGTCCCCGAGGTGAGACCTTAGAACCCTGCTGGTCCTCGATGTACCAGACACAAGCGAGAGACCCCCAAACACGAGCGAGACAAAGATCAGTGCGATGGCCGAACCACAGCTCATACGGCGTGACATGGTCTGGAAGCGGTCCATGCGGCAAGCGGTTCCAGACCCACGTCATGTAGGAGAAGCCCTCAAAGGCAGAGGACTCCGGTAGACCACACTCAAACCGCATAGCGCATACCGCATCCTCCATGGTGCGGTTCCAATGCTCAGACACACCGTTTTGCTATGGCGTAGCAGGGGCGGAGAGCTGGTGAAAGATACCGTGCTCGGCAAAGTAGGCAGGATCTCGTCCAAGAACTCGCCACCACGATCTGAACGGAATGTGTGCAGAGTGTGACGAGACTGATGCTCAGCCATCACAAGCCACAGGCGAACTGCCAATGCGGCATCGCTCTTGTGGCGCAGGCTGTAGACCCACCGCATCCGCATGAATTCATCAGTCAGGGTGAGAACGTATCGACCCCGATCAGAGAGGGACTCGACTGGGAGAGGGCTGAGAAGGTCCGAGTGAACCAACTCAAGTAGGCGTAGTGCCTGGGAGGAGGAGTCAGGGTAAGAGCAGCGATGCATCTTACCCTGGATGCAAAAAAGACAGTCGGTCTTGGGCGGCTTCTCAAAAGAAGTTGCGTCAAGACCGAGGGCTGGCCGAGTACGAATGAGCTTGGACATAGTATCCGAGCTCACATGGCAGAGGCGACGGTGTAACAAGCGCTGGTGTTCCGGGGAGAGAATCCCATTGACAAACACTCGCACAGAAGGGGGAGGGGAAGGAGAAGCAGAGGGAGTGCAATGAGACACACGATACAGGTCACCAACAACAGAGGCACGAAGTACAACGGCACGTGTGTCAAGAGCAGTCACTGTGGCAGAGTCAGCAGAGTGCTCAACAGTGAGGCCCATCCTGGTGCATGCACGAACAGAGAGCAGGCTGAGCTCAAGAGCAGGGACAAAGACCACATCAGAAATGTACAAGGGGCCAGACGGAGCATCAAACCGCACAGCCCCATCTCCCTGTACAGGCAACGACTGACCAGACCCTGTGTAAACAGACCGCACAAACGCAACGGGACCCAGTACAACGAAGTCACTGCGACGACAGGTCATGTGATGAGTGGCCCCAGAGTCAATAATCCAGGTGCCACTCGGCTCACGACAAGTCGTCGACACTGAGCAACGTGCCACAGAACACTCTGCCTCTGCTGGGCACTCAGCAGAGGGCTCGGATCAATGACGGACAACACGGATCTGTGACTCGGCAAGCCAGACGATATTGTCAGGTCCATCCTCATCGCAAGCCACCATAGCTCCACCACAAGCATCATCACGAGCAACAGGCGCAGTAAGACAAGTTGTGTCGGGACCACTCTTCTGTGACAACACACTTGCACCTCCTTGAGTACGAAGCGCCAGCATCTCATGAAGCTCTGCGATCGTACGATCCCAAGGGTCCACCTCACTGCTGCCGCCTAATGAAATGGGTGCGTCTGCAGCATTCGTGGTCGCGGCGCGCCCAGTCCGTGTGTCACTCGAGGAAGTCCGTTGTGCATGCGCCGCCTGGAGGCCGCGCATGATCCGAGTCAAGTCAAGTGGCTGCTCACACTTTGTGTAGCGGTGAGCGCCTCCATAGTTGTAGTAGTGGATAGAACGTCCAATACCACTATTCACCGGCTGCTGCTGCTGCTGCTGCTATCCCATTCCGCGTCGCTTCTTCCCCTTCTTTCACTATGCGGCCGCTGCAACGCCCTGAGTGTGGCTGCTTGGAGTAGAGGAGGAGGGGGAGGAGGCGGTCGAGGTGGGACTGGTGAGCAGGGACAGAGGCATAGGAGGCGTCGCAGTCACTACTGCAACAAGTGGACTCTGCTGATGAGCGACGGCAGCCTCATGAGCCGATGTGGCCTAGATGAAGTAGCGATGGGCCCAAGGAAGCAGTTGTAGTGACTCTGACAGCTCAGAGAGAGCCACACGATCGAAGCCGGTAAAGAGCTTCATGTGGTCCAAATGCGCTCCCATCATGATGGTGTCGAGCGCCCACAACTGCGTCCCGCCACCGGTCCCAAGGCGCGTGTAAAGGCCCATCGTGCGCCTCCAGTAGTCAGTTGCGGGCTCTATGGGGCCCTGGCGGAGGGAGTGAAACTCACGTAGTCGGGCCGCCCTCGTGGCATGGGTCTCCGCAGCGAGAAGTGTCAAGGCCAGCTCCCAGCCCTGACGCGGATCTGCTCCAATCCCGGTCCTGGTCTGACCGAGGAAAGGACGGAAGTCGATCATTGTCTCCCGTGGCATGGCGTAGAGGAGACCCCGCATCGCTCTCCCTGCTGTCTGGGCCTGGTGAGCGTCGCGGGTCTCGCACTAGCTGTGGTAATACGGCCAGACACCCTCAGAATCGGCCCACACCTGAAATAGGGTCTCCCAGCAATCGAAGCCCTCGTCACTATCGTAACGGGGTGGAGGTGTCTCAAAGTCCTTCAGTCGCCGCTCCATGGGGAGGGCAACCTCAGGCTCAGGAGATGGTGGACGAGGTATGGGGAGTCCACCAGTGAGGGAAACACCACCAAAGGTGAACACTGCTGAACGATGTGTCTGATCCTGACGACAAGAAGGTGGTTGTGAACCGAGGGGCGCTCGGCGTGACGGTCACACGCCGAGCCTTCGGGATAAACCTCCCAACCCTCGACCCCTTGGTGTGTGGGCCAACCCTTGAGATGTCGCACAACCCTCTCCTAGCAGCAAGACCGCTGCTACTGACCGAGGTTCCCGCCGCGCGACTCTCGTGACGGCGTTTGCACCAAGGTGCGCTGCGGAAGACTTGTAGGATCGAATGGACGTGTGCGAAGTAATGTTTGGAACATAAGGAGAGTTGGGCAAGGAATGAATCCTTTAGACTTGATAGATCAGTACCAGGCAATGTACAGAGTCTCTGGGTAAGATTGGCATGCCTAGATCAATCCCTAGGCTTCCTTATGTACCAGCCCCTATGGGGCAGCCGAAATCTACTCAGCGCTTTGAAGCCCTTTATCGAGGTGTACTCATGCAAATAACACATGCATCATGTAGTACGCGCTGAGAGCTTTCCAACGCACCAAAGAACGCCTCAATCCGTGAAGAAACGGCTAAGTTATGGCCGTTTGAATACTCCACGCATGACAGCCGCTGGCAGCACCGCCAGCGGGGGTCACGGCTGCCCGAAGCGCCTTTGCTTGCGAATGCAGCTCCAGCCGCCATCCCGAAGCGCCCATGGACCCCAATGAACCTTGCCTCATTGGCTAAACGTCCATCCAGGGGCGCTTTGGCTGCAGTGGGCGAGAAAGTCGCTCCGCCGTGCTCGGGGTCGAACCGGTACGTCTCCTGTTTTCTGGAGGTGTGCCTCCCACCTTTGCACGGCCGTATCTTTCTCGGCCCTGCACCAAATGACCCGGTTCTTAGGTCAATTTTGCATGGTTTTTCATGTAGAATACAATGGGAGCATCAAAGCATGCATATGACCTCAGCATGATGACTTCATCACCGCCTCGACCGGCGGCTCCCATAACATCACCCCCCCCTCCGAGGACGCACCGTCCCGGTGCGCTCCTGGTACGCTCGGAGGACCGTGTTGACAGCACCGCCCCTGTGGAAATCGGTTTCGGGGATTCAGCAGTTGTGCTCAGGCCCATAGCCGAGCCATTGCACCAGGGTTGCCACCCGTTACCGCACCAGCGGTGCCCGAGAATCTTCTCCACCACATAGTCCTCTTCACCCTCCACAAAGACCGGTGGGGGAGGGGCCTGTCCCCGCGCCGCGAACTGCGCATCCGGCTCCTTGTAGGCCTTGAGAAGAGAAGCGTGGAATACGGGATGGATCCCATAGTGGTCCGGCAGCTCCAACTCGTAGCTCACCGCAGAACGCTTCTCCCTGACCGGAAAAGGGCCCACCCACCGTGGCTTGAGCTTGTCGCTGCCCACCCCCGCCAGCTGCAGGTTTCGCGAGCTCAACAGCACCTGTTATCCCACCGAGAACTCCTCGGCTGTCCGGTGCTTGTCTGCTTGCCGCTTCATCTGCTGCTGTGCCTTGTGTAGCGCCTCGCGTACACTGCGCCACACCCCTGTGAAGTCACTTGTAAACTGCTCCACCGCGGGTAGGTCCGAACCCGTTGCCATGTCTGAGGGACATGCCGGCTGCACCCCATACACTACCTCAAAGGGGGACCGCCCTGTAGAGGCATGCACTGTTGAGTTATAGGCAAACTCAGCCACCGGGAGCTTGCATTTCCATCCCTCGCCATCCGGCTCCAAGATCCCCCGCAGTAGCTGCTCCATGGTCTGATTGGTGCGCTCAGTTTGGCCATCCGTTTGGGGATGGTAGGCCGATGAAAGAGCAACACGGGTGCCTAGCTTCTTGAAGAGTTCCTCCCAAAACCGGGAGGTGAAGCGCGGGTCGCGGTCCGAGACCATGCACTTCGGCACCCCGTGCAGTTTGATGACGTGTTGCAAGAGGAGTTGAGCCGTCTCTACTGCCGTGACCTTCTCCACACATGGAATAAAGTGCGCCATTTTGCTGAACCGGTCCACCACCACCAGCATCATGGTGTTGCCCGTTGCATTCCGTGGAAGACCCCCCACAAAATCAAGTGAGATGTCCGTCCACGGACGTTCCGGCACCAGTAGCGGCTGCAGCTCCCCTTGCGCCCGTGTCCTCCGTGACTTGATTCTTTGGCACGTGTCACAGCTGCTCACGTACTCCTTACAATCTGCTCCCATCGTCGCCCACCAATATTGGCGCGCAAGCGTCTTGAAGGTCTTGTCATGGCCGAAGTGACCACTGTAGTGCGAGTCGTGCACCTCTTCCAACAACGCTTGCCGCAATGTCGCACTCCGTGGCACCACAATCTGGTTCCCCTTCTCACGCCGCCAATACTGGCCGTCCCACTTGCACCCCTTCACCGTACTTGCGGCAAAGTCCTTGTCCTCCGCATATCCATGTGCAAACAGGCTGCGGATGATTGGAGATCCCGCCAGCACCGTGATCGCATGCACGCCCAAGTCCGGGCGACGCGAAAGCGGGTCCGCTGGATTGATCCTCCTTGGTTTGAACCGGATCTCGTAGTCAAAGCCGCCCTCCAGCAGCTCCATCCACCGTGCCTGACGACGACTCAGGTTTGGCTGCGACTTGAGGTATTTGAGCGCGTAGTGGTCCGTGTGCACCACACACCGCCGCGCCTCAAGGTAGCACCTCCATTGCTTGAAGGCCTGGACCACTGCGAGCATCTCCTTCTCGTGGATCGGGTAGTTGAGCTCAGCCCCTTTTAGCTTCTTGGAGTAGTGCGCAATGGGTTGTAACCCCTTCCCTTGGTCCTGCATCAGCACCCCGCCGATCGCATAGTCGCTTGCATCCGTCGCCAACACGTACTCCTTGCTCGTGTCCGGATGCACCAACACCGGGGCTTGACACATGGCAGCCTTCATTGCACCGAAGGCTTGCCCCTCCTTCGCACCCCACTCCCATTGGCACCCTTTCTTGAGCAAGTCTGTCAAGGGTGCTCCCATTGCCGTGTGCCCCCGGATAAACCTCCAGTAGTAGTTCGTAAAACCCAGAAAAACCTGGATGTCACGCACGCACACCGACTCTGGCCACTCCTGCACTGTTTCCACCTTTTTTGGGTCCATGCGGATTCCCCTCCCGTTGACAATGTGCCCGAGGAACTCCACCTCCTGCTTGGCGAATTCACACTTGCTGAGCTTGGCAAACAGCCGCTCCTTTCTCAGCACTTCCATCACCGTCCGCAGGTGCTCTTGGTGCTCCTCCATCGTTCGCGAGTAGACAAGGATGTCGTCAAGGAAGACGACCAGGAACTGGTCCAAGTAGGGGTGGAACACCCGGTTCATCAACGCCATGAACGTAGCAGGAGCATTCGTTAGCCCAAAAGGCATCACGAGATACTCAAAGTGTCCATAGCGCGTCCGAAACGCGGTTTTTCCCACATCCTCCTCCGCAATGCGGATTTGGTGGTACCCCGACCTCAGGTCCAGTTTGCTAAAGACGCGTGCGCCTCGTAGCTGGTCGAACAGCTCCTCGGCCCGCGACAACGTGTAGCGGTTCTTCACCGTGATATTGTTGAGCGCCCGGTAGTCCACGCACATCCGCAGCTCCCCTGATTTCTTCTTGACGAACAGCACCGGTGCCGCATACGGAGACACCGACGGCCGAATGAAGCCTTGGTCCACCAATTCCCCCAACTGCTTCTTGAGCCCCGCAAGCTCCACGTCGCTCATGCGGTTGTAAGACTGCACCGCTGGTGACGAACCTGGCACCACCTCGATCTTGTGGTCGATGTCACGCCGCGGTGGCAGCCCCTTTGGCAATTCCTCCGGAAAAATGTCCCCGAACTCCTTGAGCACCTCCCCAACACCGGGAGGCAACTCTGGAACCCCCGCGCCTTCCACCGGCTGCCCCTCCGCTGCTTCAACCGCTGCAATCTGCTGCTCTGCTGCTTGTTGTGGACGCACCCATGCCAAGTAAACCTGGCCACCCTTGCGCTCGCACCGCTTCAGCTGCTGCAAGTTGATGACGCGCAGCTGCTTCCCCGCTTCCGCCACTTCCGACTCCTTCCCCTCACCCCGCCACAAAGGCAAAGTGATATCTTTCCCGCCCGCCTTCACGACCACCCGGTTGCACCTCCAATCCACCTCCGGATTCCAGGCGTGCAACCAATCCCGGCCGATCAAACAGTCGTAATCATCCATAGGGCAAGTGTGGAACTCCATGTCACAACCCAACTCACCCATACGTACATTGTGCTTGACGAGACGCGTGCCGCACTCCACCACTCTGAACACCTACCGCGCCTTGGCCGACGTCCTCGGCTGCCGTGCGAGCTCCAACCTCGTCGCCAACCTGTCGTTGAAGAAGCTATGGCTTGCACCGCCGTCTAGCAGCCCGCGTAGCTTCCTCTGACCCTTGAAACTCCCCTCCGGAATCTCAAGAACCTGCTCCAAGACGATCCCTGGAAACTGCCGGGTCTCACCCTCTTTCCGCAACAGCACTTGAGGCAGCTCCTTAATCAGCAAAAGCCTTTCAGGGCTGGTGCTGTCCTTTGCGGACGAAAGACTTGCAGCAGTAGGTCGTCCCCTCCTCACTACTGCTGCCCGTTTCCCTGCTGTGCCTTGCACTTGGGGCAATCCCGCTTGCGATGACCCTCCTCACCACAAACCCAGCACTTGCCTCTCCGTCCCTGTTGCCCGCCCGCACCCCGCTGCCCGGCTTGGATTGCATCCACCTCCATGGGCACAGCCTGACCCGGCTGCTCCACCCGTGGTTGTGTTGCATAGCTGGTCCGACGCGCATTGTAGCTTACCGCGTCGATGCGCTCCGCCACCGAGACCAACTCCGCAAAGGTCCGCAATCCGAGCACCGCGAGTTCGCGTTGGACGTGCGGCTTCAGGCCATCGTGGTAGCGGTCGTACGCCTCCGCGTCCGAGAGGTCGTCAATCTGCGCCGCCAAGGCCATGAAGCGTGTAGTGCAGTCCTGGACCGATCCGCCTTGCTTGACGTGCGACCCGGCTGCCATTGAGGAGGTCGAAACGCGCCTGGAGCATTGTCTCGAACTGCTCCCACGTCTCTGGCTTTTCCGTCAACGCCCGTGTCCCGAGCTGCACTTCCCGCCCCAGCGGTAGACTCAACAGTGGCTGAAGCCGTGTCCCGGCCCCCAGCCCGTCCGGCAACCCAGCGGCGTTCCGCCGGCACAACGCCGACCACCACTGCAGCGCCATTCCCCGGAGTAGCGTAGGTGCATACTCCAGTCTTGTGGCAACTTCTCCCACGGGAACGCCCAACGCCGTGAAGTACGTGTTCACCGTGAAGAGCCACTCATGCGCACTGCCCTTGCCGGTGTAGAACTCCGGCTCCTTCGGCTTGGGCCGCTGAAAGGCAGGTGCGGATGCCAATGCAACACCCCCCAACGCACTGCTCCCTTGGCCGACGTACCTCGCCTCAACTTCCACGCGCAGCTACAGGTTCTCTTCATGCAACTCATCAAGAGCACGCCGGATCTCCTCCATGAGGTAGGCCTGGTCGTATGCTGCTGCCGCCATGGTTCCGGTTGTGACGAAAAAATTCTGGCCAAAACGCAGTTGTCGCAGATCTGTTGCCTCTCTTGGATCCGCGCAAAGCCGAGCAAACGTCCACGTGCTCTGATACCAAATGTGAACCGAGGGGCGCTCGGCGTGACGGTCACACGCCGAGCCCTTGGGATAAACCTCCCAACCCTCGACCCCTTGGTGTGTGGGCCAACCCTTGAGATGTCGCACGACCCTCTCCTAGCAGCAAGACCGCTGCTACTGACCGAGGTTCCCGCCGCGCGACTCTCCTGACGGCGTTTGCACCAAGGTGCGCTGCGGAAGACTTGTAGGATCGAATGGACGAGTGCGAGGCAGTGTTTGGAACACAAGGAGAGTTGGGCAAGGAATGAATCCTTTAGACTTGATAGATCAGTACCAGGCAATGTACAGAGTCTCTGGGTAAGATTGGCATGCCTAGATCAATCCCTAGGCTTCCTTATGTACTAGCCCCTATGGGGCAGCCGAAATCTACTCAGCGCTCCGAAGCCCTTTATCGAGGCGCACTCATGCAAATAACACATGCATCATGTAGTACGCGCTGAGAGCTTTCCAACGCACCAAAGAACACCTCAATCCGTGAAGAAACTTCCATCCAGGGCGCTTTGGCTGCAGTGGGCGAGAAAGTCGCTCCGCCGTGCTCGGGGTCGAACCGGTACGTCTCCTGTTTTCTGGAGGTGCGCCTCCCACCTTTGCAGGGCCGTATCTTTCTCGGCCCTGCACCAAATGACCCGGTTCTTGGGTCAATTTCGCATGGTTTTTCATGTAGAATACAATGGGAGCATCAAAGCATGCATATGACCTCAGCATGATGATGTCATCACCGCCTCGACCGGCGGCTCCCATAACAGTGGTGGAGTGGGGGGCTGTGATCCCAGACGTAACTCATGGATGCGCTCCTCAAGCACACGAATCTCGTGCTCGCGTGAGTCATCCTCAATCTCCTCGTCCCAGGTGTCCACCTATGATGATCGATGCTGAGACCGCCGCATTGTGTAGGGTGTAGACTGCTGAGCGGATGGTGCAGCTCCACTAGACTCTCCAGGTGGCTTCTGTGAAGCCATCGAACGACCACGCAGTAACTCCTTGATCTCCTGCAACGCGTCGGACTACCTCTGCTGCTGCTGGCACATCTCGGCTTGCGACCGACGAAGCTCATCGATCATGCAGGACTGCGACCGCGGGCTCACAACGCCCGAAGAGGAGGAAGAGGGATCACCGAGTCCTTTGTCCTTGTCACAGACCGGCGCCATCGCGGTGCTCAGTATGGGGCCGAGCGTCGAAAATGCTCCAAACAAGAAACTGACAGCGTTTCTCGACGATTTGAGACGCTGGAATTTTTTGACTGTCCGGCCAAAAATTTGGCGAAGTATAGTGCTGACGGCCAGAAATTTGGCTAAGTGCTGAAATTTAAAAATTTCAGCACTAAAAATTCAAGGTTGTCCAGATGAAGCGAAATTTGGACCACAGAGGCTCCTGAATGTGCTGAACATGGTGGTGAAATGTTTTGTCGCAAAAGGTTGTAAAAAGTGGCAAAACGTCACTTTTCCCTGTTATGCCCGAATTTCAGCACAAAACAAATCTGCGTTGCATTTCAGTCTTTGCTGGTGGCGAGAAAGCACAAAACTGAGCGTGAATAGTAGCTCTGGAGAGCTTGAGAGAAGAGCTTTCCAACGCACCCTCAAACGCTGAAAACGGCGTTCGTTTGAAGCCAGGGCAAGCTCGTGCCGACGGGGAGGTGGTGGCTAACGCGATTTTCGTCTGCGGCTCCTCCACGTCTGTGCGGCTTCTAGGAAGTTGCACGGACAGGGGCAGCGGTGGCGCACGCTGCTGTTGTTGCTGCTGCTGCTGCTGCCGTCGAGCTTGACGGCAATGGCCTCAAGCCACTTTGGCGGCTACTGTTGTTGATGTTTCTGATGCCGCCGCCGATGTTGTTGCTACTGCTGTGGTCAAAACTGCCAGCACTGTTGCTGCGCTGATGGACAGCTGCTATGGCGCTGCTGCGCTGGCGTGCTGCTACACTACTGCACCCCTCCTGCACCACTCCTCCGTTACGCAGGTGTTGCGGCCTACGCCTTGCAATGGCGCAGGTTGGTGGGTCCTCCTGGGACCTGTCGCTACTGCTATGTGCTGTTGCCGCTGCTGCTGCTCACTGCTGCTGCGATTGCTGCATCTCTGCTGTGCAGCACAACAAGCTCTGGCTTCTTGCTCTGATACCAAGATAAGATGCATAGAAGCTTCCTAGCCACACTCCCGTTGACCAGGCGTCAGTGCCTAATCAGACGGTGACGACAGTCACAAGTCGTGGAGGTAACGGCAAGGGTTTGGCTAGGGGACACAAGGCAAAGTGTCTGAATGCTTCATAAGCATTTGCAGAGAGAGATAACAAATGACAGGTCCATGGCATAAATACCTGCCGCGGCGCACAGTGGGTGTCGCACACGGCGGTCCAAGAGCTGTCCTAAAACCGGCCCAAAACCACTGTTTTGGCCGTAACTCTGCGCACACATGTCAGAATGCTGCGCCGTCTCAACCTAGACGTGCAAAATCTCGAGCCAAACGCTACGACTGGTTACACGCACAATTTTGGCATCAATCCGTGGAAGGACAATGCAAAACATGCGAATCGGCCTCAAGAGCCTGTCCACCGAGAAAACTCTAGCGTCTGGAGAAAAACTCCAGAGTACCCCAGCAAGCACCGGGGACGTCATGGCAGCCGCCTGGTGGCTGCAGGCGGGTGAATCCACGAACCATCAGTGCTCCGACGCCAACTGGGTCCGCATTAGGGATCTACACGAGCATGGACACGGCCGAGTGGTCACAGTAAGCTGTTTAAATGGACGGAAACAGCTCACATCACAACAGGAGGTAGAGGGGGGGGGGGCTAGCATGATGGGCCGCAGTCGTCTTCGCATTGGTCGTAACTCATGCCACCGTGGCCTGAATGTCCGTGGACTAGATTCATTGATGATTTTAAGGTGTTGTTTTCATACTTACGTCGGGCTACCTGGAAATGCACCGGTTGACGAAGAAGAATGGTAGTGCATACAGTGTGAAAGGAGATGGCAAGCAGAGGCCTACTTCTGGGAAGCTACGCGTAAGTTAAATAAACGGATTAGTGTCCACTTTTGNGTATTGACTTCCGCCCTTGATTGAAAGCAAGTTTTGTTTTGTGTTAAGGTGGTCCCGTGCCCCGCTTGTTCTGACCTTCACACCAACCGCCGCCGTCAGGTTCTTGTCGTTGCAGGGTAAGATGCATGTACGGAACTGTTATGTACTGCCAGAATCGTACCACTTCCTGTAATCTGCTCTGTTTGCACAAGATGTTCGCTCTAGAACTGGAACAAACGATCACAAACGTGGGAGCCTGGGTTGTGTGAAACTGAGGCATCAACCATGACGTCACTCACGCACGTCTATGGTCCAGCGGAAAGTTGTGCCTACAGGCACCTGAACGACTTGGCCGTCGAGAACCCTTCGCAGCCGTCGATACGAGCCAAAGGACGTCCGGATCTGCGACCTGAGTTTTTTCACCCCCACACAGCGGTGGCAACCCGTCGGATGGTGCGATCACATATGTTTACTACGCCGGATCCCATTCGATCTGCAACCTTCAACCGACGCACTAGATGAGACGGGCGAGGATCCTCCTAGATTCCCTCCCTTCCGTCGTCGCATCGATTCGTCCGCGTTCGCCACGCCGCTGCCAGGGGGGAAAATAGCGCACCCACACTCCTATCGCGAGAGCGCTCTTCGTCGAACCAAATTCTGAATTGAGTGAAGACGCTTTCGTGCGACGCCATAGCCGACATGGAAAGATAGTCCATCTACCGTTGACTCGAAGCATTTTCACCGGATATCCGGTCACTTTAGACTTACACCAAAACTTTATTTACATGTACGAAAAAGGTTGGGAGGCTAAACTCCCCCTTTGGGAGGTGCCCGAACTCTGATGAAACCCACAACCCCTGAATATTACGAAGGGGTTTCTAAAAACGTTATTTTCCTCGAAGATTTGAAGGGTTTTTCCGTGTATGAGGTGAAAATATCATTAGTCAACGCCCGAGATGTGAAAAACAAAAAACTTGCTGGTATATGGCGTGGCGCTTCGGATAAAGTAAGGGGGCGACCTATTTCTCCGATTTCGTTATTTCAGTCAA
>SZWC01013112.1:26923-37628 GCA_023375785.1 Penium margaritaceum
GCCTCGCGGGCCCCCCCTCGGCCCCGTCGGCCCCGTCGGCCGACCGACGGAGGGGCCGAGTCAGAGGGGCGGACGGGACCCCCCCCCTCGTCGCTCCCTCCTCCCCCCACACCCACTCGCTCACTCGCTCGCTGAGCGAGCGAGCAAGCGAGCATCCACGGGAGGAGGGCCGGACAAGCCGGACACCTCCCCCCCCCTCACCTTAATTTATCCATTCGCCCACCATCCGGGCAATCGAGAAAAAGGGGGGGGCGAGTAATAACACTCCGAAAAGGGGTATGACTGAAAGAGTGAAAAAAAAGGGGGAGAAAAAGCAGTTGGAAAAAAAAAGGAGGGTGAGGGCGCGAAAGGAGAATATAACAAAAAAAAGGGGGGGGGGAGGAAAAGACAATTTCAACCAAACGTACGGGACCATCGAGTAGCCCGTCATCTCACCGATAGCTGCACTTGTAGCAACCACTGCAGCATCAGCGGCGGTGGCAGCAGCGCTTGCAGTTTCACCCTCTGCACCGGCAACGGATTGTGTTGTCGGCGGTGATTTCCAAGAGGGGGAGAGGGGGACTCGTTGGATGCTGTAGATGCTCACAACAGAGCATGGACCTCCCCATGCATCTCCCATGACGTCGCGTCAGGTTGAGGTCCACACAACACTCCCCCTTGGCAGATGAACCTGGGAGCGATGTCCTCGATGGAGATGCTGATGTATCTGAACAGATCCTGGGCGATGAGTCATGTGGTGTGTCCAACATGCAGAGATAGCTCCTCCTGTCACGTGCGAGTCGACTCCCTCCCTCAAAGACGAAGTGGTGTCTCCGGCTACGACTCCTCACGTGAATCTGCATCGCGTAGGGTATGCCAGTCCTCGCGTGACTGCACAACTGGCGTGCCTGCACAGTTGCATGTACATGGCAACACCCTGTTGGTCGAGACCCGGACACTTGGTGCGTTGTACCAGTGTCACAAGAAGACCATGTGATCGTGTGTCTTGTGTATGGCTATAGTGTGTGTGGCATGTGCATGCGAGCTGTTGGTCGAGACCCGGACACGTGGTGCATTGCACCCGTGTTACGAGGAGATCCCCCCATGATCCTGTGTTTGGATGATGATACTATTGTGATGAATTGCTCGTAGTGGGCGAGACCCGGGCCCTTGTACCGCCAGTGTCACGCGGAGACCATCTTGTTGCTTGACATGTGTGAGATAGGCATTACACTGGTTTGTGCACGTGTGCATCCCTCCTCTCATGGTTGAGACCCAGACACTTGGTGGGCTGTGCCAGTGTCCAGGGAGACCCTAGATGGATAGCAAATGAGTGTGTGTGTGTGTGTGTGTGTGTGTGTGTGTCTGTGTGAGTTGACTCATGCATCTTATGGCTTGCCATAAATTGTTGTTCCATGCCTTCGTTCATTCGTTCTGGCGTGGACGGCTATGTCAGCCAGGGGGAGTGTTGGTTTGTGTGGCTTCCACCCGTCACGACCGACACTGCTAGTTTACCGATATACCCACATTCGGGGTATATGGCAGAGGAGGGCGTGACGACACGACGGGCCTCCGGACTGCATCGAGACTTCTACAGCACCTACGACAGCGCTGGCGAGACGCGGTCAATGCGTTCTGACAGCCATGTGGGCTTGTCAGGAGGCAAGAGAGTTTTCTCGGTGGGTTGAGACCCGCGCACCCGGTTGACTGTACCGGTGCGACGAGGAGACCCGATGGCTGTTGTGGGGCTTCCGACGTTCGGAAAGCCGTTTGTGATGTCTGGACGTTGATTCCGAGATGTTTTGACACTGCTCATATTTTCTCGGTGGTCGAGACCCGGGCACTCGGCGAGCTGTTCCAGTGCCTCGAGTAGACCACCTTTGTTGCTCTCGTAGTGTATGCAGTGTGTTCTCCCTGTTGAGTCATTTCGGTTCAGCAGGGGTGACGGGGCCCGGTGCGGTTAGCTGCCGACGCTCCTATATAAGCCCGCTAGGGGCTCATTTGTAAACTCTCCTTGTTCTTTATATTCAGCGTTCCAGACTTAGCCAAATTCTTGCCGTCTTGCATCGCACTCACATACAGAGCTCATGTTCGTTCTTGCATGGGCCTGCATGCCCTAAATTTTTTTCCAATTTGCACTGCTCTCATGTGTAGCTCACGCTAGAGGACTCATTGCTGTAGGTTAGCTAGCGCAAGAAGCGTCTGGCACAGAAGGATCATCATGTGTGTTTATGTGTTCACACCCTTCGTCTCCCCCATAACCCACCACGCTGACTGGTGTTGCTTGCGACCTTGAGGTTTGGGACGAGTGTATGGAGGCACTTTTTAAAAATCCTTGTGCGTAAGGGCATTTGTCAGTTTTCTGCAGGGCGATGTGTGTGGGTGAAGCCAAGAGGTCACTTGCATAGTTTTAAGCCCAACACCAAACAATCCTCCATAGCCTGCAGACGCCCAACAAAAACTGTCAGAAGGGAAGTCACACACCTCCTCACTGGTACACAGCCGCACAACTCCACAAACTTGTATCTAGATGTTTCATCCACGGACAAGCAGCCCAACAACAGGGCGACATAGAAAGAGCACCTCACAACCCACATTGTTTGCTAGCGTACAAGACTCAACCAAGGGGATCACAAGCACATAATGGTCCTACTACACACATTGGAGAGGACCTTAGTGAGGAAGTCTGCACGCTGCTGACATGTATCTACCCAGACAGCCTCAACTTCTCCTACGCCAATGCGCTCACACACAAAGTGATTTTACACATTGTTTGCATTATGCCTGTATGGCGCATGTCATCCTGCTCAACAATGGTCTTTGTGCTCTAGCTGTCAGAGCACAGGGTGATGCAGCGGATGGGCATGCGCAAATGCAAGTGACACAACCAGATGCTCTTACATATACCTGCTCCGAGTGCGACATACTCAGCCTTAATGGAACTGTGTGCCACACACCCATGTTTGCCACTCTTCCACAAGACATCAGTTCCACTGTCAAGAAAGACAGACCTACATCTTCTTTGGGCATTAGTGTCATGAAAACAATTGTTGTCAGTGTATTTGTCAACGACTGAAGGATGTGCACAAGCTGCTGTCATGCTAAAGATCCATGCCAAGGAGGAATGTTGCTAGACCAAGGTCCTTCATCTTGTAGATATATTGGAGAAGGGTCTTGACCACCTGGACATTGACGGGACTGAGTGAGGCCATGAGAAGGTCGTCCATGTAGACTAAGATGGCCACAAGAGGCTATGACGGTGGATTGAGGACGGGTGCAGGGTCAACTATACTATGTTGATAGCCTCCCTCTCAAGGGTGGACATGATTGCCACTTTTGAGCAGTGAGGTGATTGTCTAAGACCGTACAATGCCTTGCGGAGGCGCCAATTCTTTCCTGTACTATCAAAGAATCCAAGAGGCTGGACATTATAGACCCCCTTATCAAGCCGGTGATGCAAGAATGCATTGCTCACATCCATCCATCGTGATGTAGAACAAGGCGAAGGAGGACACAAAAAGTGGTGTACGAACCGAGCAACGCAAACTTCTGGTCAAAGTTGACTCCAAGGATCTATGAGAACCCCTTGGCTGTCAACCAAGCCTTGTAGCGATCAACTGATCATCTGGCTTCAGTTTGCATTTGAGGAAGAAATGGGCTGAGACTGCCTTATGTCTGCGTGGTAGGCTGACCAATTTGAAGACATTGTGTTCCTGAAGTGTGTCTAGCTCCTCCTGCATGGACTTCTCCTAGAGAACAACATCTGCTCACAAGCTTGACGTACAATCATGGGCTCAAGGGAAACTGGAGAGAGACCACCAGCTATAGAGCAAGCGGCAACATAGCCAGAGACTGAGGACTTAACAACACTATGAAACTCCTCGAACAACAAAGAATCCCCAAGTTTTGTACATGGATGGAAAACGCTGTCGGAAGAATAGTGGGCTTGAGAGGGGGGGCATCAGAGGATTCTGAGGCACATGAACGACTGACACAATCTGAGGATGACTTTGAGGGAAGTACACGAAGTCCACCCCACAAATGTAAGGCTTAAGACCAGTAACCGTCCCAGGTCAAGGAGCTGAGGGAGAGAGCTGAGACACAGGAGGTGAGAGAGCATCTGTGACAGATGATGTAGAGGAGGCAGGGACAGATGATGTAGTTGACACCTGATGCAAGGAAGGAGCAGTGCTTGCATGAACCAGAGTACTCGCTGTCTTTGACACCAACTCGGATCTTGGTATTGAACCCGAAGAGGAGCCAAAAGGAGATATCGTTGACTCTACGGAGGAGGGAGACATGGCTACTTCTTGGTGGCCTCTGAGTAGGGGGACACCAATTTGGCGGTTGTGGGGCTCCGATCGCCACTACCGCTGCTTTGTAGCTTCTAGGCACACTATTGCTGCAGCTGGTGCATAGCACCCGATAGGCGGCTACGTGGCAGCTGAGCTACTGCTGCTACTACAGCCAGTCGTTGGCTGTGCTCAGTTTTACCAAAAAGGGTGGTTGTTTGGCCGATGCTACTACTGCCACTGCTTGATTGCCTTGTGGTTCTTTCAAAGATGTTGCTTGGTTGTTGTCATAACACTTGGCTTGTGGCTGTTACTGCACCTAACTTGTAGCTTCTATTAAGCTCCCACCATTCTAGCTAGTGCTTGGCTGCTATGAGAATGCGGCCAAGGATGGTGACTGATGTGCAGGAGCTGTGTGGCAGGTGCTAATGCTGATATCTACCAGCTAAGGCTCGATGGCTGCTCAACTGACTGCTGCTAGGACTGCCAAAAATGGCGGAGGCCGGGCTCAAGTGGAGCAACAAGGGAGAGTGGACAACAAGAGTTGCACCCTGTAGGTGACAGGCTGGTGGTCCACTGCCTTCTTCTGCTGGGAAAAGACCCTAGGCTTTGTGGGACAGTGTGGTCGAAGTGCAGCACTCAGCATCGCGGCCACAGTTTTGGCCCAAGACGTGTTGATGGCAGGTGCATCCCCCGTCCTTTTGCGTAGCAATGCTCTGATACCATTATGAGGACCTACTCTACTAGAGAGAGACAATGGTCTTGGCACGTGCGATTGGTAAGGCAAAGATGTGCCATTGACGTGTAACAAAAGTGAGTAGAGCGCAAGAGAATGAGTAACAATCAAAGTTGCTCGTAAGCGTCACGACGTGAAGAGCGAGTGAAAGCGAGTTTGCTAGTGCTCGAGACCCTCAAGGGTGCTTAGGATGCGAACCACCCTGAACAAGAGTGTGAGTTGGCAGGCTTACATTTGAGCAGCTCATTCTCTGTAATCCTATAGCAGGCACAAGAGGGCATGAAAGCTACCAATGCCTCTCTTTAGCTTGTCATGGCATGGCCTCTCCACATAGCTCTGTTACAGTGTTGCATTTCTCCCACGATGGTGCATCTGGTGACGGGGTCTATCCATGGGAAGTCACTGAAGTTAATGCAGTGAGTGTGCAACAAGGTTAGAGGTCACTACGTGCGTACGGCACATACTCCAACATCCGATATCGAGAAGTTGAACAAGAGCACATGCCAAAACAAGCCCCTAAAATCCTGAATGAAATTTTGGATATGGTTTGGAATGGGATATGATAGGTTTTCATCCAAAACAGGGCACCCGTAGTTCATTGAAAAAAATCAAAAAGGTTCTTTTTTCTTGGCTGAATAAAAGAAAGAACAAAATCCTGAAGATAAGGGCCATTTGTCGATTGCAATTATCACGATCGAGGGGTTGGTAAGGCGGGTCACATTACCCTTGTCACTTTGCTTGAGCTGCGCCGCATGTAGCTGATCCGACATGGCGAGGAGCCAGATGTTCATCCTTAAAAGGATGAATTGGCCAGATAATCTGGTTTCCTGCTCTGGCCTCATGCGAGATGATGTGCCACTGGAAGTGCACTAAATTTTGAGCCTATCTGCTTCCTGATACATCAGAAGCTCAAACCTGATAGGGTTGTTTCAAGCTATAAGCCGATCTGAACGGCTGGACGGTCATGTTGACTCGTGGGCGATTCTGGCCGTCCAGTTTTCCTACATTTTGAAACGGTTTCTTTCTGTTTTATCCCTGGTACTCGAACTGAGACATTGAATGTGAAGGTTTTGTTAAGTTCTTTATTTTTCATGGTTTTGGTTTCAGAAGAAAACCACCCCTCAAAAGCTTGCTGTTAGTATTTTGTCACTGATAAACACAAGTCTCTAAGTTCCGCGAGTGGGTGTTTCTGTCCCTACATTCATGGCCCACTGCACGATGTCGTCCGGATGATTACACCATCCGGTCGAGGGCATTTTGGCCAACTGCCCCAACATTCGGTGTTCCCTTCCAGAAGTTTCTGACAACTTCGTCCACTTCTCAGAATGGTCAATGGAAGTCTTGCGCACCATATCAACATTTCAACATCATTTGGTTGACTTCTCAATGGTGCTCGACCTTTAAAAAGAAGTGCCACGATGTTCTCAAAGCCCCCCAACTTCTTGGCCGAGCTTCTCAAATCAGCCACTCACAGCACGACCTCGCACGCGTCGCTCGGCTTGAACGCGGATAACCCAACATATGCCTCATTCTCATTCTAAACATTGTACATATTTACTCGACATATAGAACACTTGTCATCAAAGTACTACTTGATACAAATGATCCATTTGTCCCAAACACTCAAATTGTCTTTTGTCCCGCACCTTATCCTTGTGAACCACCTATGTTTTTCTCGGCTTAATGCTTGGTATGAGAGTGCATAGGCACTGGAGGAGCAACCGACGCATTAACATCCTGGCGACAACCTTGTACGATTCCTCAACGCATCTCTGCCGTTCAGAAGATGGTAGACTTTCCAGTGACAACGGTGAATAGAGCAAAAGCAACCGGCGACAAGAAGCAGTCTCCGGCAAGAACTCCGGCAATGGTGGATCACCAGCACGTGGACAATGACGCTCTCCAGGCAAACCAGGCGGTAACGACAACTTTCGCGGCGAATGGTCCAGGACCGAAGAACCCGATGGCCAATCCGGTGACGGACCCCTCAGGCTCGGCAAACCCTTTGCCTCTGCCGCAGCCCATTGGGTCAACACCTTGCACGATGGGAGGCACCGGCCGACAAGCGCAAATCAATAAAGACTTGTACCAAAAATTGTCGTGACTCGAGAGCCTCAACACCCATCTGCTCCAACACGACAATGGAGGAGCTTTGAGTTTCTCGTGTGCGCGAAGCAATGGTCACCGAGAGGAACTTTCAACTGTCAAGTCAACCCCAGATTCGAGCGGCATTTCCCAAGCGGTTCGATCCCGCAAACTCTAAGGGACTGGCGGTTAGGTTGTGGCTGGTGAGTTTGGAGGTGTACTTCACTACTACTGGGTTCAACAACGATAGAAAGAAAATTGACCTCGCGATCTTGCTTTTGCAAGGCTGAGCTTTGAGTTGTTTGTTTGATGCCAAAGGCCATCCAATGTTAGCAAGAGACCTGTGGAACTCGATCAACGGCTCACTTGACCGCTCTCACATCGTCGAAGGTAAGCATACCACCTCTCAAGCAGATAAGTCCGACAAGGCACGACACCCTCATGCCATCCGAAACATGGAGCGACTTTGTGTGCGCTACCCTGGCTCACTTTAGGAAGCTGAACGAGATGTCTGATGCATGGTATAGACTCCAACATTAGCAACAGCTGTCTAGTGTGGCAGAGTACACTCAAAATTTCTGAGAAATAAACACCGGAATTGACCTTGCCCCCAAGAAACTGTGTTTCTAAAACAGTCTCAAACGAGATATTCGGTAGGCAATTACCATTTTCGGCATCTAGGACAAACTTCTGCAAATGATTGCATCAGCCGATTGCATCAACAATGCCAATTACAACGCTCGGATGTAGGAATCCAGCAGCTAGAAATCCCAAGGTCACAATCCTTATTGTGGCGGAGAAAACTTGCAGTTGGCAAAAACCTTGTCTCTGATGGAGATTGACGCTGTTAATCAGCGCAAACGACTCTGCTCGACTTGAGGAAAACTAGGCCACATCACGTGTGACTTCCGAAAATGGCAACAAGGAGCCAAGAGGGTGGAGAAGTGGAGAAAAAAGAGTGAAGTGTCAGGAAACGACACAAGGCAAGAGTAGAGGATGAGGCTCCTGTCCGGTCGGAAAAATCTGTGCCAACCAATTGCCTGTGTGAGCGGCTCACATCATCGTAGACTAGGGTTCCTGGAAGTGCAAGTTTCAACAAGGGGTATGAGGACAACCGACAAGTGATACTACGACGAGTACAACCAAGGGGTTGTCAAAGTCGCAGATCAGTACCCACATTACTAGATGGAGGAGCTTCTCACATTTTTGTCTACAATGACATGGTTCGGAAGCTGGGTTTGCAAAACAAACTAGGAGTGTCTAAAGGAAAAAAACATCAACGCTCGACTACAGATCCATCGACTTTGCGAACGACCCCGACTGCAAATCGGAGATGTGCACGACGTGACGGTTTGGAGGACAGGCCAAATGAGTGACTACTAAATCATCTTTGGGCAAAATTTCATGTACTAGAACAATCCGCAAGTCGACTGGATAAACAGAGTAGTCTAATTCAGCATTACCGGGAGAAAAAGGTACCTGCCTCTGGTCAAGCGACCCATGACACAAAGGTGGTTACAGGAAGCAACAGAGGTGGTAGCAGCCGAGGAAGTTGCAATGGCCGCAAAATGCCGGTCCAAATCTCTCAACGTGGCCAAGAAATATTTGAGGCGTGGAGCCCAAGAATGGCTAGTCCATGTGGAGGCAGGGGAAGGAAAAGAAATTGCAGCAATCGAAGCAACATCCACGACCTCAATTCATGAGAATTTCGTAGAAATACTGAAGAAGTTTGCGGAACTCATCGAGGAGTTTAGAAGGGTTCTTCTAGACAAACTACCTTGAGCACTACCACCACAATGTAATGTCGACCAATGGATTGACCTGAAGCCGGGTAGCAGACCGAAAGCAAAGGAGACCTATCAGATGAATGATCACAAGTGGACCGAGTTAAAAAAAAACTGGATGAGATGCTACGTCAGATGGTCATCAGTCTCTCCACGTCACCCTACGTGGTACCAGTGCTTTTTGTGAGAAAAAGAAAGCAAGCAAAATGAGGATGTGCGTGGAATATCGAGCGTTGAAGAGCATCACCATCATGAATCGCTATCGTGTAAGTAGATGAGCTTTTTGACCAACTCCATGGGGCCCAAATTTTCAGCGAAATTGACCTACAGAGCGGCCATCATCAGATCCGCATATGTGATAAGGACGCAAAAAAGAGAGCATTCCGCACCAGATACATGCACTTCGAGTTCACGGCCATGCCGTTTGGACTCACGAACGTCCCATCAACATTTATGATGGCGATGAACAACATCTGTAGCTTGTACCTTGATGACATCGTCGTCGTACATCTTTACGACATTGTGGTGTACAGCGACACCTTAAAGGAGTACAATGAGCATCTCCAAAATGTTCTCATAATACGAATTTGATCGCCATTCGATTGAGTTTTTGGGCCTCATCATCGGCAACGGATGGATCACCATGGACTTAAAAAAGGTGGAAGTAGTCGATGATTGGCCGACGCCCACAAATGCTCGGGACGTCCAGGTGTTTTTGGGGTATTGTAACTACTACCGTCAATTCGTAATGGACTATAACGAGTGTCAACGCCTCTCTCCGATCTCATTTGGAAAACCACCAAGCAAGATTGGGGAGGAAACAAACAAAAATGGTTTAACTCGTTGAGAAACACTCTGACCTCGGTGCAACCCTTAAGATTGGCACATCCAACGGTGGAGTACATCATGGCCACGGATGCATCCGATCAAGCCATTGGAGCCCTTCTCCTTCAATACAATCCATTTATGCCCAATCACCCCAAATTCATACACTTCATAATGTGTGTACACCACTGAAACATATGGTGAGGATACTTCTAGGAAAAAAACCTAACCATTTGTTAATGTTTCTTGGAAATTACTGGTTACAATTATGTTCACAATTAGTTCTGTGTACATGAACACATGAGTTTCTCGGAAATTGATTGAGAAATGGATGCAATTTATTTCATTTTAAATCCATTCTTTAAAACAATTCTCCAGAAACACGAAAGCACATGCTTTTTCAACTTTGCACCTATTGTGTGCTTTAATTTAAGTTCATATAATGATTGTAAAAACGTCACTAACGTATATCTGTACGTTTTTCTACCGTTTCATAATCGAAACTATTCTTGTAGGAATCGAGCAAAATGCTACACAGTCGTTGCAAATGTTTTATTCGTCGACGCTCGACCCCCCCCTCCCCCCTCGCTTACCCGAATTTGTATCGAGGGTGTATTGGGAAGTGTATCTGGCGAGGGGGCGACTGAATACACATGTGAATTCAATTCACTTGTGTACATTCTGGCGAGCACTCACTATACACTCCCCAATACACTCCCCCAATACACTCATAGTGTTTGGAGGGGAGGGGGGGGCAATCCTCATTCGGGCGCACAAATTTTGTCACCACAGTTCGCTTAGGAAACTTTGATTGCGTTTTGGTTCTTAGTTTGCACGCTCCAAATACCTTCGGATGCAAAGGATCGACGATCGGCGTGAACTCCGAAAATTTTCACAAATGAAGAAATGTTTGTGTTGGATGTCAATTAGTGAGAATCTATCCAGGAAATATGTGAACTCTGGAGAGGGGGGATACATACCCCCCCCCTCCCCCCCCCCCCCCC
>SZWC01013112.1:38216-53300 GCA_023375785.1 Penium margaritaceum
GATTCGACTTCGAGCGAATGTCAAAAGTGGGACTAGTGAACAAAATGTAAAGTCATCGGATGTCCATTTGAGTTCATAAGAATATTGTGTCCGCTACGTGTTCTTTTCTGACAAAACTATGTCGAACAAAAATATCCTTCATGAATGTGGAGGACAAAACTAGGCAAGTAAAAAACAACGGATTTCATTTTGAACTTTTTGTAACAACAATGTTTAGGAATCACGGTTACGGATTCTCCATCCCCTCTGAATACTAAATTGAATCTCTTCACAAAGACATTGGTGATTTACAAGTGTACACACGAATGTGGACTTCCAGGAAATGAAGATATTAGAGGAGTGGTGTACATAGGTTACGTAGTGTATAAAAGTGGGACGATTAACCATAGCTCATACAATCATGGTAAAGAACAGCTGATTATGTACATGTCACAAAAACTACAAGGGCCAGAACCCAACGATACGTTATACAGAAAAGAGATGCTCATAGTCATGTACGCATTCAAGACGATGGCGATCTTGCTTGGAATGCAGGCGATGCATTGTACACATTACCCATCACACCCTCAAACATCTCAAAACAAATATAGCGAATGCTCCAAGTCGATGACTAGATTTTTGGCTAAGATACATAAGCTGCTCGTCGAATGAGACCCCTACCTCGCGAGACTGTTTGCAAAGGGTTACGAGGCGTTCGGCGGGTACGACAAAACCAAGTTTTGGTTCGGCAACCCCTACTGGCAAAAATGACTTGCTTGCCAAGTCCTCGTTCTTCTGAACGAGGAACTGTGAAGGATGATATTAGAGGAATGCCATGACACCGGTCCAGGTGGAAATTTTGACGAGGACAAGACGCTCAAGAAGCTTGCAAAGTATTACTAGTAGGACAAGATGCATACCGATGTGGCGGCCTTCTGTAAATCATGCGACACCTGTCAGAGACAAGAATCTCATTGCACACGACCGCCTCGTCTACTTCAACCCCTACCCGTTCCAATGGAACCATGGGCAGACATGAGCATGGACTTTGTGACAGGTTTTCCCGCCACACCCGAGGGGTATGACATCATTCTTGTCGTGGTGATGTTTTTTCCAAATGTTGCATTTCATTCCGACGACTGCCACAGTCACCATAGAAGGAACAGCGCAACTGTTTGTAAACCAAATCGATCGCAGCTGTTTCAAATGTCACATTATGCCATGTACCATCATGAGAGACAGAGACAGCCGCTTCACTAGTCACTTTTGTTACAAACTAATGAACCATTACAATGGTTGGATCCACATATCTACGTCGTTCTATCCTCAGACTGACAGGAAGACCGAGCGAACCAATCAGACACTCACACAACTCCTCTAAACTTAATGCGAACCACACGGCACGGATAAGGCAGCAAAATAGCCGGCCGCCAAACTCGCATACAACTCCACTTCAACTGCAACTGGTAAATTACCTTTTGAGGTCGTGTACGTCAAACTTCTTGACACATTGGCTGGGTTGCAGAGTTTGAGTAACATCCCCGTGGTTGACATTCACCGTCACGACTTCACAAGCATTTGGGAGGAAACGCGACAGACCCTCGCGAAGATATAAGCAGCCATGAAGCGAGCAGCTGATTGACATCGCAACGATGAAACGTTCAACTCCAGTGATCGCGTCCTCCTTAGCTTTGCAAACATCAAACTCTGAGGCCAGGACTTTGCAAAGCTCAAACCTCGCTGGTTGGGACCGATTGAGATTGAGCAAATGCAAACCCCAGTCATTGCTCGAATTCGTCTCCCTGACAACATGGCAATCTACCCTCTCTTCCGCATCAGCAAGCTCAAGCATTACCAGGACCCCAGTACGAGCCTTTGGCTAAAACGTTGCACCTCCACCTCTTGTAGAAGTGGATGGGGATACAAAGAACATGCTTGAAGATATCATCAAACATCGACACCGTGGAAAAACGACCAAACATCTGGTCAAGTGGCACGGCTACGCCGTTGTGCACAATAGCTTGGAGCCACATGAAAACCTCTGAGACATTGATCATCTGAGCGACAACTAATGTCGCCGTCATCAGCCTACGTCTGCTAGGACACCAGGATGACATGGCTATAACAGGGAGAGGGAAGATGTTACTTCCTTGGCGTACATGAGTCCCTAAACTTCAGGGGCCGGCATTTTTTCTCCTCACATTCATGGCCTACCGCAGTACGGCTTTGGGATTTTCATGCTATCTGGCCGAGGTCATTTTGGCCAACTGCCTCGACCTAGGGTGTTCCGTTCTGGAGGTTTCTGACACCTTTGACAACTTTCGAGAATGGTGGATAGAAGTGCTTTGAATCATGTTGACGTTTTGATATTGTTAGGTTGACTTCTTGACGGTGCTCGACTTTTACAAAGAAGCTCCGTGATATTCTTGAAGCCACCCGGCTTCTCGGCGGAGCTTCTTGAATCAACCACTCATAGCACAAACTCACACGCGTCACTGAGCTCGAACGTCAATAACTCGTTACATGCCTCTTTTTCATTCTCGGCCTTGTATTCATATGATGGAAATACGTGTAGGTAGCAGCAAGACGCTGATACACAGTAACTATTACACAAGCTTGGGATGTAAAACATCCATGGCCGGGGCGGAGCATGAGAATGGTGAGAAAACACACACTTAGTCGTGACGATAGCGGCAAGTATCGAGAGTAAGTAGCTAGCGATCTCTTAGCACGCGGTTGACCGGGCCACCCACTCGAGCTACTCAAAGTGGGGTCTGGCCACCACCCTGGGGTCAAACCGGTCGGCTAAAAGCCGCCGTGGCCACTCACACCTCGGAGCGAACGAGCGTGTGGCCCCTTAGGATCAACAACCCGGTGCAAGTGCTACACAACCAGCTTAGCATGCAAGTCAGACACAACCAAGAATCCACATCGACCACGAGCGTATGTAGAGCATGCATCTCTCAAGTAAAATCTATCATGTTGTAGCCACTCAATGGCCAATCGCCAAAAGCTGAGAATAGCAAGGAACTTTCCTGGTAGAACTTGAGCATAGCTGAGCTCACTGCAAACTTGCACCCGGAAGGGACGCCAACGATACATGGTCCACAACTTTAAATCTGCTCGGTCACTTGCAGTGGTAGTGCGTGTAGATGGATGGAGACAAGAGGTCAATTGCGTATTTGTCTGACACAACCAATACTCCCCCATGATCCACAGACAAACAACCCATACACCACATGAGGACTCATGACAAGAGGAACAGAAAATAAGTTGCCACATCAGTCAGGAACATTGCGTGCACACAACAAGCCAACAGAATGCACAACTGCCTTGAACATTTCACTGCTGAGAGCTTTGGTGAGAAATTATGAATGCTGTTAACGTGTGTCGACCCAGACAATCTGGACCTATCCTGTGGTAATGTGCTCGCACACAAAGTGATGCTCAATGATGCATGACATCATGCTCAACAATTGCCTTAGTGCGCTGATTGTCCTTGCGCAATGCGATGCATGGAATGGGTATGCGAAGCTGCTGCATCAAGTGAGAAAGCCAGAAACTCTCACACGTGCCTGCACCAAGTGCAACATGCTCAGCCTCATTGGAGCTGAACGCAACACAACCTTATTTGCCACTTTTCCATGAGATAGTAGTCCCACCCACAAGAAAGATGTAGCCTCTGCAACTATGTGCGTCTTCATCATGAGCCCAATCACTGTCAGTGTACCCATCAACGACTACAGAGGGCTGTGATCTCTAGCACAACTCAACACGCATCGTGGGCAGTGTGTAGCCGATGGCACGCAAAGCAGCCTTGAGGTGTCTCTGTCGAGGGTGCTGGGGGAACTGGGCCAGGAAGTTGAGCGAAAAGGCCACATCCGCTCGGGTGGTGGTGGCGAGGTACATCAAGGATCTAATCACGCTGAGGTAATCGGTGACATTGACAGTGTCCCCCCGCTGAGTCGTGTCAAGTAACTTCAACAAGCGTTGGCCAGCTGGAGTCATCGATGTGGACGCAAGGAGGGTGTTAGCGAGCAAGGAGGAGAAGCCCTCCCCCAAGATGCAGATGTATGCGGCCAGGTGCACGTACATCGTCATACGCTGGCGATCACGCATGAGCTCCATGCCGAGAAACACAAGAGCTGAACTCAAGTCCTTCATTTTGTAGGCAGACTGCAACAGATTCTTCACTAACTACACGGATGAAGGACTAGGTGCAATGAGGAGATCATCCACATAGACTAAGATGGCCACAAGGGGTTGCAAACATACACTAAAAAAAAGTGCTCGATCGACTGTGCTACGACGGTAGCCGCCCTTCTCTAGAGTAGAAGAGATCCCCAATTTCCAGCAATGTGGAGACTGCTTGTGCCCGTACAGTGCTTTACGCATCCACCAGACTTTGTTCGGGCTGTCTGTGAAGCTTGGGGGCTGCACCATGTAGATCTCCTCATTGAGGCGTCCGTGCAAGAAGGCATTGTTGACGTCCATCTGCTCTAGTTCCCAGTCGTGCTGGGCAACCAGGCTCAAGAGAGCTTGGGCCATGGTGTATCGTCCAACAAGGAAAATCGTCTCATCAAAGTCAACGCCTGGGATTTGGGAGAATCCCTTGGCGATAAGGCGAGCTTTAAACCTTTCAATCGTGCCATCAGGCTTCAGCTTGCCCTGAAGTACCCAGCGAGCGGAGACTGCCTTGCGACCTGATGGGAGATCAACAAGTTCAAAAACCTCATGTTTGTTCAAGTCCATGAGCTCCTCTTGCATGGCCTTCTCCCACAAATCAGCACCTGTGGCCTCTCAAGCCTGACGGACAGTGGCAGGCTCAGCTGGGAGTGAGGGAAGGCCGCTTGTTGCACAGTATGCGATGACATATCCATCATCGAAAGCATCCAAGGCACTGTGGAACTCATGAGCAACGAGTGCATCACTCACTATTGAGTTAGGGTGAACTACGCTGACATCGAGTCCAAGCGCATCAAGCCCAGTGGGCTTGGCAGCTGAGCCAGCTGTTGTGGAGGATTCACTGGAGCGAGTACGGCGTTGAGAGTGCTGTGAGGACTGCAAGACTGACGTTTGTGGGAGAGAACGAAGTCTCCCACCCCGAGTGTACGGCTCTGGTATGCCTAGAGGAGCATTAGTGACTGGGGGAGAGACGCTCTCACTGTCAAACACAGGTGGCTGTGGGAGAGGCGGTGAAGAGGAATCAAGGACAGCACGTAGAGGAGACTGAGACTGTGCCGGAGTTTCGTCGGACAGTGGTAGGACACTGACAGGCGCTGACGTGGACTCATATGATGTAGAAGTGGAAGACACCAGGGAAAGACCAGATGGGCATGCAGTCGGGGTGCTGAGACGTGTGTCAGTGTTGGGCGACACAGGAGCAGAAGGAGGAGAGGAAGAGGGAGCCGAGCTGGAGGGAGGCGCCCCAACGAGATCGAAGGCTGGAACAAGCCCACCCCTCCCAAGCCGAAGGAGCAAGAGCAAAGAAGAGGAGGGACCTGTTAATCCGTGTACATATCCTGCTTTTGTGTGGATGTGAGTGCGCAAGGCATGCCGAACATGAGACTGGAGATGACGCATGATAAGCTCGTGCTTCACACGCATCAGGCGCAGCACCCTCCATATGCTGCTGCTCGTGACTCACGTGCATCGGCTCCAGCTCAGTCACATGCCCATGCTCCATTTTTTCACATGGGCATTAGGTGTTACCAAACCCAGATTAGGCTTGGACTCTGTAGGGATATACTTGATGGGTTTGCAAAGAGACCTAGACTAGTCCTTGATTCTTGCATGACGTAGGCTAGGAAAGCCCGTGTGGGCAGTTGACCGAGAATTTGGTCTAGGGGCGAGATTCGCCCTCGACTAGCAAGAGCGAGCTCGCTCCGCTAGCAGGCCTCGCTGCCCGGCCGAGCGACGAGCGAAGCACGAAACTCGTGCTTCGCTCCCTGCCCCTCTTTTCTGGTCAGCCTCGACACTTGGTGTCGAAAACTTTTAGTTATGGCCATGACAGCTTTGCATTTATATCTCTCCACACTTCACCGTTTTTAGTGATTCAACTTGCATTGTGAAGCTCTCTTCATTCTCATGGTATCAGAGCAGGTCCGTCAGCCTGTGGTTATGGGAGTGAAGGGGAATTTCTGAATCATCCAAAACGGCCGCAAGAGGCAAAAACGCGTTTTCGGCGATCTAGCAAGTCAGGGACGTGCGCGATTGGAACAAGGCAGGTCGCAAGACTAGGACGGAGGTAGAGAAGGCGCATAGGGCCTGTGAGGCCAAAGGAAGGTGCAAAGGAGAGGAAGCGGTGGCAAGGGTGGACACCACGGGCCACGTGGTCATCGGTGGTCCCCGTAAGGAGCCGCGCACAGTCCAGGGCAAGGGGGCGCAGATGCCTTGCGTACTAAACTTAGAGGAGTAGGCAGGACCAAGGTCACCATGAGTGGTGAAGGGTCCGCGAGGCGGAGTAACGGATGTGGCGGGAGTGCAAACACGGCTACCTCGGCAGCGGCTGTCACATGGAGTGACCTTAACAAGATTGCACTTCACAAGGACCTGCCGCCCCCACCTCTAGGGACACACGATTTCCTTGCATGGAAAGACGTGTTCCTTGCATGGACGGCTGAGCATGGACTTGAGGAACTATACCTCAACCCACCGCCGGAGGAGGTAGACGACCATACCCTCCTCCGTGCCTTCAATGCTTTGACGCGCGCTCTTCCCGACGACCAGCCTTACGCCATTCGTCACTTTCGGTATGGCGGGCGAGGAGAGGATCCAACTAACTCTCGCAGTGGAGCTCCCCGTCGTTCCAAGGCATGGCAGCACCTAGTGACACGCAAGGAGGAGCAGGGAATGGCACTGGTTATCACGCTGCGTGACAAGCTTTTTCGTCTTAACCCAAATCCCAATGCGCCTATTGCCGAGTACTGGGATGCGGCGATGGATATCAGGCGTTGGATTCTTGGACTGGGTACTTCATGCACCGTTTTGGAGTGACTGGATCCAGTGCTCCTCCACCTTGGTGAGCCATACAAGGAGTTTCGTCGTGACCTGCTGCGACGCCTTCGCGTTGCAGACATTGAGAGCACTGACCTTTCAACAGTGTTTGAAGAATTAAGGAACTACGAGGACATCCTCCGAGGCGAGGATCGAGAGGCTGGCACTTCCACTACCACTGCCTTCACACATCAGACATCTGGGGCTCTTCATGCCATGACCGGGCAGGGAGGGTACAGTGGTGGAGGCGGACGTGGCGGCCAGAGAGGTAGAGGTCGAGGACGTGGACGAGACACTGGCACCCGTACCTGCAACTACTGTCGTCAGCCCGGTCACTACTGGCATGCCTGTCCCGTGCTGCAGCACATCATGAACCCACAGCAGCAGCAGTATCAACAGCAGCCCTATCAGCAGCAGTTGCATCCACCTACCATGGGACCACTGTCCCCCCCCACATGGGGAGCACCCAGTCACCTTGGGCCACATACGCCCACACCGACAGCTGCAGCCACATTTGGACCACCTCAGCTCCAGCCGACTATGCAGCCGATGATGCAGCCGATGATGCAGCCGGTGATGCAGCCGATGATGCAGCCGATGATGCAGGAGCCAGTGCAGCCGTCCATCTTGCCTCCCGCGTACTACATGTCCCTGCACTCTACAGTGGCAGTTCCCGCACCTGAGTGGGTGCAGCGCGTGTATGCCGACATGGCAATGACAGAGGAGCCATCTCCACCGCCCCCGTATGCTGGATGGCTCCCCAGCACAGAGCTGCAGCCACCCGAGCCGACAGCAGCACCGCAGGCAGCAGGTCAGCGGCTCGGTCACACGCATATCACTACATCCCATGCACTGCCCATGCACGAGTGGTTGTATGACACAGCGTCGTCCCATCACATGTCACCTCATCGCCAGTTGTTTACATCATTGTATGCCACACATGATGTTGAAGGGGTGAAAACTGGGTCGGGAGAGGTGCTTGCTGTTGAAGGTGTGGGGACTATGGCTCTTCAGACGCCAGGGGGGGTACTGTGGCTGACTGGTGTGTTGTATGTTCCCAAGCTGAAGGTGAATCTGTTGTCGGGAGGACAGCTAGACAGGCAATCGAATGTGTCCACGATAACTCAAAAGCAACGATGCATGCTTTTTTATGCCTCTGGGTCCTTGCTGGCTGATGGACCATTGCATGATGACATGCTGTACAGAATCACTCTCTTTCCTCCTATGTCCACAGCCCAAGCACATGCAAATGTCACAACCACAGTTGACGCACAACACACTGACCTCATTCACCGTCGTCTCACACACATCAACACGGCACTGGTTGCTGACCTCATGAAGCACACTCCTGCACACAGACTCCTGCCCACCGACTGTCAGCATGGTCTGAAACCAGGAGAGCACTTCTCCTCTCGCGCTGGTGCACGCCGATGTCACTGGGCCCAAACCCATGCCATCCGTGCAGTATGGCTCAGCGTATGTTTTGACCCTGACTGACGATTACAGTCGTTTTTGCTGGGCCTTCTTGTTGAAAACAAAAGCTGATGCTCAGCGTACGATTGTTGAATGGATAGCCCTGGCGGAACGCCAAACGAATCAAAGATTGCTGAAGTTGCGCACAGATAGAGGCGGTGAATTCCTTGGATCTCTTGCCTCTGAACTCAAGGCAAGAGGCATAGAGCATCAGACCACTGCTCCCTACACGCCCCAACAAAACGGGGTTGCAGAGAGATGGCATAGGACCTTGGGAGATGCCTTGCGTACCCTTCTTGGCGAGTCCGGTCTGTCCTTTGGGTTTTGGGAAGAGGCAGTAAAACATGTAACATGGGTTTGGAACCGCATCCCTCAGGGTCCACTGCCCAAATCAGTGACGCCCTGGGAACGCTGGTTTCTAGAGAAGGCCAACCTCAGGCCGGCACGGGTCTGGGGAACCATGGCATGTGTGTGGTTCGCTCAGCCTCAAAGAAATCACAAACTCAGCCCACGAGGCAGATGGTGTGTGTTTGTGGGAGTATCCCATGCCTCCAAGGCATGGAGATTCTGGGACCCCACCAATCACAGTTTCATTGAAAGTTGAGATGCATCCTTCCTAGAGCACATGCCATACAAGACGTTTCGTACCCTACGACATGCCCTGCAAATTCCATCTCCACACCACTACCCGGAACATGTGAGTTTCCCTGTCGTTGTACCACGTCCCGTGCGTCACACCTCACCTGTCGCACAACAGTCGCATGGTGCACCTGTGGCATCCCCAGTCCCCACAGATCTGTTGACACCAACTGACCTGGCTAGCACAGCATCACACACAACACCCTCACCACCTGGCTTGGCACCAGTCCCACCATTGGAAAGTGTGGTCGAGGTTCGTCCAGCAGTCACTGAGCCTGTTCATCGGTCTGCACACAACTTGGCACATGTGGATTACAAACGGTTCTACCACATGGTGGGGCCTGCCCCTATAGACACCACAGCTGTAGAACCTCTCACACTGACAGAAGCAAGGGATCGACCGGACGCAGCACAGTCGGAAAAAGCTATGGTGGCTGAGTTGAATGCACTGTTGGAACATGATGTGTATCAGCTCGTGCCATTGCCACCAGGACGAAAAGCAATAGATCTAAAGTGGGTGTTCAAACTGAAGAGAAATCTGGTAGGCATAATTGGAGAAATACAAGGCTCGTCTGGTTGCCAAAGGTTTTCATCAAATCCCCGGACAAGATTTTACAGACACATACGCCCCAGTCGTCAAGCATGGCACCAGCCGTACCTTGCTGGCTGTGGCGGCACATGACGATGGGGAAGTACATCAAATGGATGTGAAAAATGTTTTCCTGAATGGTCCCCTTGATGAGGAACTGTATTTGAAGTAACCAGAAGGGTTTGAGGATGGAACTGATCGTGTATGGCTGTTGTTGAAAGCACAGTATGGATTGAAGCAAGCTCCCAGGTGTTGGAACAAAGAGATCCGACGTACTCTGGACCGCGGCGGATTCTCCCAAAGCATCTCTGATCCCTCTCTATTCCTGCGGTGGCAGGGTACAGAGCCTGTTGCATTGCTTGTCTATGTGGATGATCTGTTGATCCTTTCCCCTTCACTCCCGCTCATCTCACAAACAAAGTCACTTCTCACCTCACACTACCGCATGACTGACCTTGGTGAAGCGCACAACTTCTTGGGCATGACCATCACACGAGACAGACCCGCACGCACACTGACCCTGCATCAAGGACGCTTTTTTGCCCATCTGACTGCACGCTTTCATCATCTCATGCAACACTTGCCAGGGCAACAGTCACCCATGAGCCCTGACGTCTATGCACATTTTCTTGATACACGCACCACAGATTACGGACCTGAAAGTGACCCAACACTTTACCGACAGATCACAGGCAGTCTCTCCTACTTGGCATCCACAAAACAACTTGACATTGCATGCGCTGTGAACACCTTGGTCCAGTTCAGTCAGCAACCACGCAGTGCGTATCACAAGGCCTTGCTGAAATTGCTCCGTTATGTGTTGGACACTGCCGATGTCAGTCTGGTCATCTCTCCCTCCTCAGCACCTCTCTTGGACGGGTATTGTGACAGTGACTATGCCCGCGATCGTGTTGCACGCAGTTGAGGGGGATATGTTTTCTGTGTGTGGGGTATGGCCGTTTCATGGAGGAGTGCAAAACAGTCGTGTGTGGCTTGCAGTGTGGCTGAAGCTGAATACATGGCATTGGGTGAGGCTACATGCGAGGGGATATGGCTGGGACGGTTGCTTAAAGAATTGGGCTTGATTGCGCATGCCACACCACTGTACAGTGATAGCTCAGCAGCATGACGGATTGCTGAGAATGACGGTGTACTGCACCCACACACTAAGCATATCCCCATCGAGCATCACTTTGTGTGAGAAGCAGTTGAAGCAGGGGTTGCTCAGGTGTGCCCCATTGCGGGCGACGCTCAGTTGGCAGACTTCCTCACCAAAGCATTTCCCTCGTCAAACCTTACCTCTCAACTGCACCAACTTGGCTCCATGCCTACGGCACTCACATCCAAGGGGGCGTGTTAATCCGTGTACATATCCTGCTTTTGTGTGGATGTGAGTGCGCAGGGCATGCTGACCATGAGACTGGAGACGACGCATGATGAGCTCGTGCTTCACACGCATCAGGCGCAGCACCCTCCATATGCTGCCGCTCGTGACTCACGTGCCTCGGCTCCAGCTCAGTCGCATGCCCATGCTCCATTTGTTCACATGGGCACTAGGTGTTACCAAACCTAGATTAGGCTTTGACTCTGTAGGGATATACTTGATGGGTTTGCAAAGAGACCTAGACTAGTCCTTGATTCTTGCATGACGTAGGCTAGGAAAGCCCGTGTGGACAGTTGACCGAGAATTTGGTCTAGGGGCGACATTCGCCCTCGACTAGCAAGAGCGAGCTCGCTCGGCCGGCAGGCCTCGCTGCCCGGCCAAGCGACGAGCGAAACACGAAACTTGTGCTTCGCTCCCTGCCCCTCTTTTCTGCTCAACCTCGACACTTGGTGTCGAAAACGTTTAGTTGTGGCCATGACAGTTTTGCATTTATCTCTCTCCACACTTCACCATTTTTAGTGATTCAACTTGCATTGTGAAGCTCTCTTCATTCTCAGGAGCGACATGAGACAACTCATGAGGAAAGATGTCCTCAAAGAACAGGGCATCATGTGACTCAACAACACGGGCGCGATCGGGGTCCCAGAAGCGCCAGGCTTTGGACATGGCTGAGACCCCAAGCAAAGTGCAGAAGCGAGCATGTGGACTGAGTTTGCCGTTGTGCATGTCCTCAAGAAGCCAGACTGCAGCAATACAACCCCAGACACGAGCAAAGCAGAGGTCCACGCAATGACCAAACCAACGTTCAAACGATTTGACATGACGGGGCAGAGGGGCGTGAGAAACAAGGTTCCAGACCCATGTCATGTAGGACATGCCTTCAAAATAGAAAAGAGGGGGAAGGTCAGATGCACTGAGAAGGGTACACACACCATCAGCAAGAGTCCTGTTCCAATACTCAAACACGTCATTTTGCTGGGACGTGTAGGGGGTTGTGGTTTCAATACTCACACCACGAGTCAAGAGAGCGAGATGTTGGACCGATGAATTCTCCTCCACGGTCACAATGAAAGACTCGGAGACGACGACCACAAGCGAGTTCTGCCTGAGAAAGCCAGGACTTGAGAGTAGGGCAAACATCACTTTTTTTCTTGAGAGCAAAGATTCAACGCATGCAGGAGAAGTCATCAGTGAGATAGAGCACGTAGCAACCAACCCCCCCAAGAGCCTCATGAGGTAGAGGCTCCATGACATCAGCATGCAATAAGTCAAAAGGATGAGAGGTACGAGACTCAGATGTGGAGAAAGGAGACCTATGTGTTCTGCCTTGTGTACAATCAAGGCAGTCAGGGGGGCAAGGGGCAGGGAATGTGGCAGAATCAAGACCATTAGCGGGGAGCATGCATGAGAGGGTGTCAATGGCTGTATTGTGAATGTGGCACAAGCGATGATGCAGCGACTGAGCATGCGCATGGGAGAGGGAGCGGGCAACACGCACGTGAGTAGTAGTGGCTAGAGCCGGCGTGAAGGCGAGAACACAAAAAAGGCGATCGAAGCAGGTGCCCTGCAAAAGAATGCGGCCAGACGTGCAATGGGAGACAAAGGCAATGCCACGACTGGAGGAGAAGTCCATGCCCTGGTCGTCGAGCGTGGTGACAGACAGTGGACGCAGCTCAAGCAATGGAATGTACAGGACATCTAGCAAGAAGAGATCCCCTTCAGGGCCAACGCACAATGCCAATGCTTGAGCAGGGAGCAGCTGACCGGAGCCTGTGCGAACAAAACGCATGAAACCTACTGGGCCAAGAGAAAAAAAAGACGCGCGCAACGAGGATACGTGGTGGATGGCTCAGAGTCAAGGATCTAGAAGCCACCCAACGCATGAACAGTAGCCAGGTCACGGCTGACAGCGGCAATGGCTGCACGCAAGGGAAAGCACTGACCACACGCAGCAAGACCGCGGGGCAAACGGACAGACTACCACTCTTCAATCCATGGAACATCAGCAGGGGAACACCCGAGAACATGACCGGATGAAGGACCATGCAACTCCCCATCAACGACACCCGCAAGAGGCTCTGACCCAAAGCGCTCACCCTCACATCCCTGATCACGAAGGTGGCACTGGTGAATGGCGTGAGAAAGGGCAAAGTCCAACTGGCGCTCATCCTCGGGTGGGTCGGGAGAAATGAAGACGCTGGAGGAGGGAGGACAAGGCGGGTAAGGTGAAGATGTAGAGGTGGGAGGAGTATAGGCGCCAGATAGTGGACCATAGAAGACCGGCCCTCCATAACCCGGTGGCCAACCCCACGGGTAAGGAAAGAGAGGCGGAGCAACAGCTATGTTGTAGACGGCGGCCTCAGTGGTGAAAGGGGAGCCGCGACTCGTTGGAGATGGTGAGGGAGAAGCCCGAGTAGTACTCCTGGACCCCTCAAAGGACCCCGCCTAGTGTGCATGCATGGCAGACGCCAGGCGCTCGTTGTGTGGAGGCGACGGACACTTTGGTGCCAAATGACCGATGGATCCACAGTTCCAACACCTGAGAGTGCCAGGGGTGGCGGAAGAAGATGAGTTATTTCTGTTGCTGCTGCTGGCCCCCTTCCCCTTACCGCGACCCGACTGACTGCCAAAGCCAAAAGCAGTGGAGCCTTTTCCCCGGCCTCGACCACGGCCGCCTCCTCCACCCCTTTTGTGAAGCAGGAATGTGGCACAGAGGAGGGTGTGGAGGTAGATGTGGAGGAGGATGGGGTAGAAGGGAGCGATATGGTGGTAGCTGAAACAGCTGCACGATGGATGCGTTTGTTCTGGAGAGCACTCCACCAGTCAGTGAGACGTTGGGATTTAAACGCCCAAAGAGCACCAATGCCTGGGGGAGAGTCAGTAGGCACGGGCTCACCAGCAAGGCGCTCAATCTTTGAAGCCTTTACCTCCCTGAAGATGTCAGAAAGCTCCGGGATGAGGCCGTTGACGATGGAAAGCATAGCAGGAACAAGGTGAGAGAGCCAGTGCTGTTGGATGCAGAAGCGAGAGAGGTAGAGAAGGCAGTAGCAATGTCAACAGCAGCAGAAGCAGCATGCCTGGAGCACAATGCAGGCTGTAGGCGGTTGAGAACGAGGTCAACAATGTGGTCGGCAAATGTCTCCTGATCACCCTGTTCAGCGTGCATCTTTTCCTCTGCAGCGCGCTATGTAGTGAGGGCTGCTTGAAGAGCTACATGCTCTTTGCGCAGATCCTCCTACAAAGCAGCATACTAGTCATCGTCCACTGGCATGGTGAGTGGTGCGAGAGACACTCAAGAATTTTTGGGCAGAGTTTTCCTTTCCCCAATGGGCGTGGGAAATAAAAGAGGTGATAGGCTCGATGGTGGTGCATGATAGAGAGAAGAGCATACGCACAAGGCCATAGGAGAGAAGGAAGAAGAGGGAGAGGAGGGTGTCCAAACAACAAGAGAGAGACAGCCCACTGAGGTTAACGACGCGGGCTAAACAAGGGAGACAGTGTAGCCGTTTTTGAGCCTGAAATGATTGCCACACAGGATGATGCAGAAACGATGAGGCAGGCGACTCCAACAAGAGCTGCACCAGTGAGAGTGGAGACGGCAGGTGTAGCTGTGACCAGGATACAGATTTGATGACCGAGAGATGAGGACGCGGCTGCAGAGGAAACCTGAGAGGTGAAGGTCTAGATGGAAACCACAGCACTGGAGAGAGCGGTAGCAACTGATGGTGCTGCTACTACAATTGAATTAGTTGTTGCTGCAATCTGCATGGCTATGTTGATGTTGCAGTTGCAAGAGGACCCTGATCAACAGCTGTGGTGGTGTATGCATCAACTGCCCTGCCAGCAGTTGTGCTCGCAGATGCACGTGTAGCACGAGTTTTGGCTGCAAATGTGGATGAGACAGCAGAGCTAGAGACTAGGACGGCCTCCAAAATGGTGAAGATGTTAGAAGGTCCACAGGATGCGGCATCAGCCTGAGATGCAACGGGAGACGCGGAACGACGTGAGTGAGCCTCTGTTGGCT
>SZWC01013112.1:53400-64344 GCA_023375785.1 Penium margaritaceum
ATGTTGATGTTGCAGTTGCAAGAGGACCCTGATCAACAGCTGTGGTGGTGTATGCATCAACTGCCCTGCCAGCAGTTGTGCTCGCAGATGCACGTGTAGCACGAGTTTTGGCTGCAAATGTGGATGAGACAGCAGAGCTAGAGACTAGGACGGCCTCCAAAATGGTGAAGATGTTAGAAGGTCCACAGGATGCGGCATCAGCCTGAGATGCAACGGGAGACGCGGAACGACGTGAGTGAGCCTCTGTTGGCTGTGCTAAAGCTGCTACTATGGCTAGTGCTGCTCCAGAAAGGGTGGCACGCTGACTTTGCTCATGGGTCCTATGGGCAATGGGGGAGCTTACAGGAGTTGAAGGTCGATGTTCACGTGGTGGCCCCGTTGCTGGTGCTTTCTGCACTCTATGTGAGTTGTCTGAGATGGACTGGCAGTAAGCTGAATACTCGGCGGCGTCGACCATTGCCACGTGCTCAGCAGGGTCGGAGTCCTCCTTAGGGTAATATCTCGGGCTATCACACCGGTGGCGGCGTGCCCACACTGCAATCCAAGCCAACTCCGCTTCCTCCTCGTGGCGGGCAATCATCTCGTCGACGCGTGCGCGTTCACTCCGGCCCCTCAGTGACGTGGGGATTGGCTCCTTGTCAGGTGGTGAAGCCAGGGTAGCTGCTCAAGCTGTTGATGCGGCTGGCGATGTGCACGCAGACGTGAAAAGTGGTCCCCGCCAAGCTGCGACACTGTGGGAACGCCGGGTAGCTGAGGTCTGAAACCTGAGTGTCAAGGCACCGAGGGGACGAGGATCCCCTTCAGAGTGAAGTTGTGGTGATGCAGCTCTAAGGTGATGCTGATCTAAAAGGCTGTGAAGCTGTGGTGTAGAGCTGTGGAGCTATGGGACTTCAGGGCAGTGGCGGGATAAGGCTAGAGGCAAGGAGCCAGAGTGACAAGGGACTCCGACAGTGTGGAGCTGCGGTGACGGAGCTCTCTGGAGACGCCGAGCTAGAGAGCTGCGGGGTAGTGGTGCGAAACTGCGGAGCTACGAGACTAAGAGGTAGCTGCGGGACGGGCCGAGTCTAGAGTGCCGGGGAACCGGGCCGATAAAGGGCTCTGGGATGTGGAGCTACGGCTCTGCGGTGACGTAACAGGCTGAGGCTTGAATGCCTCGGCCCCTCTGTGATGCGAGGATGAGAAGTGGTGGGACAGTTGGGAACAGCGTCAAGGGTGAGGAGATGCTCCAGATGAACGCCACTTGTCTCGCTCAACAAGAGGCCCTGGATCGACGGAGCGGAGGGCAATATTCCTCCGGCTCTGATACCAGCAGGTAACGGCAAGACACCGATACACACTCACTATCACACAAGCTAGGGATGCACAACATCCATGGCTCGGACGGAGCATGAGAATGGTGAGAAAACACGCACTTAGTCGTGGCAAGAGTAACAAGTATCGAGATTATGTGGCTAGCAAGCTCTTAGCATACGGTTGACCGGGCCACCCACTCAAGCTGCTCAAAGTGGGGCCTGGCCGCCAACCCGGGGTCGAACCGGTCGGCTGAAAGCCTTCGTGGTCACTCACACCTCGGAGCGACCGAGCCTGTGGCTCGGTAGGATCAACAACCCGGTGCAAGTGCTACACAACCAGCTTAGCAAGCAAGTCAGGCACAACCAAGAATCCACATTGACCACGAGTGTCTATGGAGCATGCATCTCTCAAGTAATATCTCTCGTGTTTTAGCCACTCAATGGCCAATCACCAAACGCTCAGAACAAGAAGGAAAATTTCTAGAAGAACTTGAGCTCACGCCAAACTTGCACCCGGCAGGGACGCCAGCGATGCATAGTCTACGGCTTTAAATCTGCTCAGTCACCTGCAGTGGTAGTGTGTGTGCATGGATGTGAGAAGATGCGTGGAAGCTTCCTAGCGACACAGCCGCCGACTTGGCGTCAGTGCCTGGTAAGACGGTGACGATAGTCACGGGTCATGCACACAACGGCAAGGGTCTCGCTAGGAGACACAAGGCAAAGTGTCAGAATGCTTCAATAGCATTTGTAGAGAGAAATGGCAAATGACAGGTCCATGGCATAAGTACCTGCCGCGGCGCACGGTGGGTGTCGCACGCAGCAGTGCAAGATCTGTCCTAAACACCGGCCCGAAACCACTATTTTGGCTGTAACTCTGCGCAAACATGTCAGAACGCTACGTCGTTTGAACCTAGGCGTGCACGATCACAAGCCAAATGCTACGAATGGCCACATGCATGCATCCAACATCAAACAGTGGACACACAATGCAAAAACATGTAAATTGGACCCATGGCCAATCCACCGATAAACTCCTACATGCTACATGAAGACAACAGGGGGTCCCGGGTAGTGTCTAAATCTCTGGAACGGTCGTCGGTCAGCTCCAAGCAGGTAGTCCACCACCAGATGATGCACCGATACCACAAGGGTTCGCATCAATGATCTGCACAAGTATGGACACGGCCGAGTGGTCACAGTAAACTGTACAGGTCGACAGGAACGTCAGAAATCACAACACTACCCCATGACCCGATGGTACGCATGTCCATACATGTGCAGCACTGAGACGAGTACAACAACGAGTGCAACGACAGATGTGAAACGGACACAGACACACCCCACACTCAACCACTCTCAGGCAAGGGGCACAGCCCAAGAGAACGAATGGCCACCAGAAACTTTCTGCGTACTAGTGCCTTTGTCAAGAAGTCATCACGCTGCATGTCAGCGCCAACCCATATAACGGAGATCACGTGTCACTCCACCAGATCACGCACAAAGTGATGCTCAACTGTAATGTGCTTTGTGCGAGCATGAAAGACACGAGAGTTCTCAGCAATGGCAAGAGCACTTTGGTTATCGCAACGAAGCACAATGGCAGGTACTGGCTAACCTAGCTCAAGGAACAGGTGTTGCAGCCATGCCGCCTCAGCAGCCCTTACATCCAGAGCAACATACCCTGCCTGTGACGAGCTATGTGCAATGCAACCCTACTTCCTATTGTGAGTCAGCAGACCACCGAGCATGAATACGTAACTAGTGCGACTCCGTCCATCTGGGCTCCTGGCCCAGTTGCTGTCGGTGTAGCTGCCAAGGACCACCGAACACTGCCGGCAAAAGTAGAGTCTGAGGTACGGTGTGGAGACCACGTACCGCACCACTTGCATAACCGCGTGAAGGGCTCTAGCGTGTGGAGCCTGCGGAAATTGGGCAAGGAGGTCGACGGCAAAGGCGATTTCAAGATGTGTGGTACTGTACACGTGCATCAGAGATCCGATGAGACGAAGGTACAAGTTCACATCCATTGTCTCACCCACTTGTGTGGGATCGTCCACCTTCAGGGCATCCTGTCCGTCAGGCGTGAGAGGTGTGGAAGCAGTGGGCACTGCGTGAAGGAGGTCGCTGAAGCACTCCCCCACAACACGTGTGTATCGAGCCTGATGCAGTAGTAGCATCCGACGTCTGCGGTCTCACACAATCTCCATACCAAGAAATACCACTGGAGGACCAAGGTCCTTCATCCTGTAGGGAGTCTGGAAAACAGCCTTGGCCTCCTTCACGGCCTCCAGTGAAGGAGACGCTATGAGAAGGTCGTCCACATGGACCAGGATGGTAGACCAGGATGGCGGTGAACCGCTCAGGCGTCAGTCGGATGAAGAGAGAGGGATCTGCCTAGCTTTGTACATATCCCGCAAGAGTCACGGTGCCATTGATTTCCTGGTTCCAGCATCAAGGAGACTGCCCAAGGCCGTACAAGGACTTGCAAAAACGCCAGACCTTGTCATTGTCCTCAAAACCGAAGCCGAGCCATGTAAATCGTCTCATCTAGAGAGCCATGGAGGAATGCATTTTCCACATCCAACTGGTGTAGTTCCCGGTCATGGTGAGCCACTACACCAAACAGAGCTCGAGATGAGGTCATGCGGCCAACAGGCACAAAGGTGTCAGTATGTTCGATACCCTCAATCTGAGAGTACCTCCTTGACGACCAAGTGAGCCTCGTGGCGTTAGAGTGAGCCATTTGGCTTCACTTTCTTGCGAAAGACCCACTTGACCTAAACAGTCTTCCTCCAAGGTGGAAGGTCGACTAGCTCGTAAATTCCATGCTCTTAGATGGCGCGAAGCTCATCCTCGCAGGCAGCACGCCAAGCGTTAGCATCCTGTGATGAGAGAGCTTCCTTGAGTGTGCCCGGGTCAGGGGACATAGAGGGAGAGCTCTGCGTGGCAAGGACACATGCCTCAATGCTAGGTCTGACGACCACAGGATGAGCTGCTGCATCACAAGCGACATGAAACTCACGAGTGACGAGATCGTGCCTTACGGGGCACGTTGGATGTATCTCTATGTGCTCAGTGCACACACTCAAGCTTAGGCCCTTTGTGTTGGGATCACCACTCGTGATGCTGCGAGTGGAGCGCCTGGGAGTGGGACCTGACACTCGCTGGGCTCCAGAGTCCAGAAGATGACTGCCAGGCTCACGGGAGTAACGTGGGCTTGAGGGGCGCACCTCAGGCTCAAGGAGAGACACATCCACAGCTGGTGAGGGCTAAGGCAAAGGAGCTAGTGATGCCGTGCGAGGAGATGCGTGTTGGAGACACGGGACTAGGTGTGGCAGTAGGAGCAGGTGAGGCAGGACCATGCATAGAGGTAGGAGTACCAGAGGCTGACACAAGTACGGTCACAATAGTACACACAGGTACACAATCATGGGTACCTGTGGGGTGCGAAGGAATAGGGGTTAGAGGCCAGCGATGCTTGAGAGGTCTCTTGGCCGACAACGATGATCGATGGGTCATTAAGAGCCGAAGACCGCAAAGTGGAGGGAGCTCGAACGGACACATCAGCCTGGCAGGAGGTGCCCGCAGACGCAGCCTCCCCCATCCAATGAGAAACCTCACACATAGGAACATGTGTGACGGACAACGACGTGATCGATGTCAGATCACGGTAGGTGAGGGACTCAAAGAAGAACGTGTCGCGTGACTTAACAATGTGACGAGGAGCAGGATCCGAAAAGCACTAGGCCTTCGACCTCGGGGAGATGCCGACGAAGGTACACAAGCGACCCCGCAGTGAGACCTTGGACCCTTGTGGGTCCTTGGTGTACCACACAGAAGCCAAGGTCACCACGGTGGCTGAACCAGAGCTCATACGGTGTGACCTAGTCCAGAAGGAGACCGTGCAAGAGGCGGTTCAAGACACAAGTCATGTAGGCGAAACCTTCAAAAGCGAAGGACTCCGGAAGACCACACTCAGACCGCATAGCGCGAACGGCATCCTCCATGGTGTGGTTTTACCGCTTAAAAATACCGTTCTACTGAGGAGTAGCAGGAGCAGAGACTTGGTGAAAAGTCCCGTACTCGGTGAAGAAGTTGTCCATCTCACCAAGAAATTTGCCGCCATGATCCGAGCGAAAGGTATGCGGCGTGTGGTGGGATTGTCGCTCAGCCATCACTAGCCAGAGGCGAACCGCGAGAGCGGCGTCACTCATTTGGTACAGGCTGTAGACCCACCGCATCAGGGTGAAGTCACCAGCCAGGGTCAGGACGTATTGACCCCGATCGGATAGAGACTCGACAAGAAGAGGACCAAGAAGGTCCAAATGGAATGAATCAAGAGGGCGAAGTGCGCGAGAACGGGAGTCAAGATAGGTGCAATGATGCATCATACCCTGAGCGCAGGAGAGACAGTTGTTCTTGGGCGGCTTCTTGAAAGAAGCCGCGTCAAGACCGAGGGCGGGCTGTGTCCGAATGAGCTTCAGCACATTGCTGGAGCCTACATGACACAGGCGGTGATGAAGGAATTGCTGGTGCTCAGGAGACAGAAGACCAGTGACAAAAACACGAGCTGAAGGGGTGGGGGAGGAAGGAGCAGAAGTGCGAGAGACACGATACAGGTCATCCACAACAGAGGCACAAAGAACAACGCTACGAGTGTCAATAACAGTCATAGTCGCGGAGTCTGCAGTGTGCTCCAAAGAGAGTCCCATGAGTGTGCAAGCACATAGAGAAAGCATATTGAGATCAAGGTCAGGCACAAACAGCACCTCGGAAAGATACAGGGGGCCAGACGAACCATCGAAACACCCGACCCTAACACCCTGGACTGGCAAGGACTGACCAGAGCCTGTGCGAATGGAAGGAACAGACGAAACAGGGCCGAGAACAACGAAGTCACTACGACGACATGTCATGTGATGAGTGGCACCGGAATCAATGATCCAAGTGCCACCGAAATCACGACTGGAGGAAGTCACTGTACAACGGGCAATGGAACATTTTGCCTCAGATGGACGCTGGGCAGCAGGTGGGGAGGAACGACGAAGGGCACAAAGGTGAGACTCATGAATCCAATCTGTACACTCAGGCCCATCGTTATCACATTCCGACTATGCCCCCCCACACGAGTCATCCATAGCCACAAGAACAGACGGATAGATTGTCTGTGAACCACCCGGCTATGACAACACACTCGCGCCTCCTTGAAAACAAAGCACAAGAAGGTGTCGAAGCTCGGCAATGGTGCGGTCACATGGGTCTGGGTCGTCGTTGCTCGCCGATGGTGAAGCGGGAACTACTGTGGTCGTGGTCGCCACGCGCCCGGAGGATGTGCTGCTCGACGTAGACTTTAGTGCATGCGTAGCCTAGAGCCCGTGAGTAATCCACGCCCAGTTGAGCGGCTGCTGGCACTCGATGTAGTGATGAGCGCCTCCAAAGTTGTAGCAGTAAACAGAGCGTCCACTGCTACTACTCGATGACGGCTGTTGCTGTGACTACTGTTGGCCTGAGCCGCACCTCCGTCGCCCCTTCTTCCCTTGTGCTACTACTACGACACCTTGTGTTTGAGTCGGTGTACTCAGGGTGGAAGGGGAAGAGGAGGACGTGGCAAAGGATGGAGAAGGAGACTGCTGGAGAGGCTTCAGTTGTGATGCGACGACAGCTGCAGTAAGGGGAGTCTCCTAATGAGCCATGACTGCCTCACGGGCGGAAGTCACCTGGAGGAAGAGCTGGTACGCCCAGGGCAGAAGGTGTACTGAGGCCAAAAAAGGCTCAAGCATGGCGTCGCTAAACCTCGTGAAGATGTCTATGTGCTCAAGGCTAACTCCGGGCATGTTTGTGCGGAGCGCCCACAGCTATGTACCTCCTGAGGTCCCTACGCACGTGCAGATGCGCATTGCGTGTTGTCAGTAGTCGGCTGCAGGCCCGGCAAGGCCCTGACAAAGGGAGTGAAGGGCACGAATGTGCGCGACACGGGTGGCGTGCGTCTATACAGCAAGCACGGATAATGCCAGGTCTGAGCCCCTGCGTGGATCAACGCTGCTGCCTATGCCGGCCTCGCCAAGGAACGAGCAGAAGGCGATAACGGTCTCGCGTGGCATGGCGTAAAGAAGCCCGCGCATCGCCCTAGCTACTGTCAGCACCTATGCTCGGTCCGTAGTATGACACAGACTGTGGTAGTAGGGCCACACTCCCTCTAAAGTGGCCCAAACCTGGAAAAGTATCTCCCAGTAGTCAAAACCATCCTTGCTGACACACCGTGGGGACGGTGTCTCGAAGTCCTTAGGTTGCCGCTCCGTAGGGAGAGCAACCACAGGTTGAGAAGGACGAGGGATGGGGCAGACACCGGGAAGAGGGAAGTCGCTGGGGTGGAGGTCAGGCGACGATCGAATCTCGGGAAAATGAGATGTGTGTGTGTGGGGGTCGAGAGCTCGTCTGGAGCTGGCGGAGACACTCCTGAAGCATACGAATCTCACGCTCGGGGGAGTCGCCCTCCATGCCTAGCATAACTGGATCTTCATCCGAAGGATGAAGAGGTGGCGGGTCGCATCCAGCTCCTGTCTCTGGTGCAAGAGCTGACTGTTGTGTAGAGGGTGCGACATCGGCAGCTCCCTCAGATGTCTGCCGTGGGGCCGTGCACTGACCCCGAAGAAGCTTAGTGAGTGTACGGATGGCGTCAGTCTGCTCCCGCTGTAGGCGACACATCTTGTCTTGCGGGCTCCGTAGGTCCTCGATAGCCTGCGAGCGTGGGCTCATGACCCCTGAGGAGGAAGAAGAGGGATCTAGTATCCTCTTTCCCTTATCACCGGACGGAGCCATGTCACCGCTCATTATGGGCCGAGATGTCAATTTGGTCGGATTGTAGTAACATAAGCGTTTCTTGAGAAGTTGAAACGCTCAAAAATTTTGACTCTCTGACCAGAAATTTGACGAAGGAAAGTGCTGATGTCAACATGACCTCATGACGTCAGCAAGAAAAATGCCGACGTCAGCTCTCCCCCTTTTTTTGGACGACCCTCACAGTTGTTGCCTTGTTGGGCACGGGGCGGCTGCTCCATAGAATAGCGCGGAAGCTGCACGGAAGCTCTGTAGCAGCTTCCCCTCGGTTGATGTTGGTGTTGCGTCGGCACCTACAATAGCAGTCGCGCAGATGCTTGGGCAGCCGTGGCAACAGCTGCGCACTGCTATTGCGCTACGGCGCACGTGCGCGTTGTGGCTAACGGCTGCTGCGCGTTGCTGTCCCCGCGCGTTGCTGTTGTGCTACTATACTGCTGTTGCTACTGCTGCTATATGTTGCTGTTGCTTCTGCTCAATGTTGTTGCTGTTGCACGCTGCTGACACCCACCGTCACCACTGCCGCTATGCAGCGCTGCTGCACGCTGCTCCTGCTACGTGCTGCTGCTACTGCCGCGAGATGATACTACTGCACTAGCCGCCGCATGCCGCGGCCATGGCCTACTACCGCTGTTGCCGGCGCCAATGCCAGCAGCTGCTAGCGGCTGCCGCCTGATGTAGGTGTCACGTGCTGTTGCTGGCGGCTGCTGTTTATGCTCTCATTCTCACGTGGGTGACGTCGCCGGCAGTCAGGTGTCGTCGGCAGGTCCCTGTGGATTGGCAACAAAGGTGACACTCACTATTGCTGCTCTGCTGCGTCTCTACTTTGCAGCTCAACGAGAAGTATCTCACTGCTCTGATACCATGAAAAGATGCTTGGAAGCTTCGTAGCGACACAGTCGCCGACTAGACGTCAATGCCTAGTCAGACAACGCCGACAGTCACAAGTCGTGCGCACAACGGCAAGGGTCTGGCTAGGAGACACAAGGCAAAGTGTCAGAATGCTTCAATAGCATTTGCAGAGAGAAATGACAAATGACAGGTCCATGGCATAAGTACCTGCCGTGGCGCACGGCGGGTGTCGCACGCGGCAGTGCAAGATCTGTCGTAAAAACCGGCCCAAAACCAATGTTTTGGGCACACATGTTAGAACGCTACGCCGCCTGAACCTATACGTGCAGGATCACAAGCCGGACGCTNAGTCACAAGTCGTGCGCACAACGGCAAGGGTCTGGCTAGGAGACACAAGGCAAAGTGTCAGAATGCTTCAATAGCATTTGCAGAGAGAAATGACAAATGACAGGTCCATGGCATAAGTACCTGCCGTGGCGCACGGCGGGTGTCGCACGCGGCAGTGCAAGATCTGTCGTAAAAACCGGCCCAAAACCAATGTTTTGGCCGTAACTCTGTGCACACATGTCAGAACGCTACGCCGCCTGAACCTAGACGTGCAGGATCACAAGCCGGACGCTACGACTGGTCACATGCAACCATCCAGCATCAAATGGTGGACACACGATGCAAAAAATGCAGATCGTGCCCATGGCCAGTCCACCGATAAACTCCTACGCGCTGCAGAAAAACTGTAGGGGGTCACAGGTAGTGTCTAGAGCTCTGGAATGGTCGTCGGCCAGCTCAAAGCTGGTAGTCCGCCACCAGAAGATGCACCGGTACCACCAGGGTCCGCATCAGGGATATGGACGAGTATGGACATGGCCGAGTGGTCAGAGTAAACTGTACAGGTCGACAGGAACGTCACAAATCACAACAAGATGGAGACAAGAGGTCACTTGCGTGTTTGTTTGACACAACCAACTCGTGACACTTGTCATCGAAGTACACTTATTGCTAGATACACATTATCTATTTGTCTCAAACACCTGAATCGTCTTTTCCCCTGCACCTTATCCATGTGAACCACCTTTGTTCTGCTCGAGGTAACAATTAGGGTGGCCTACGAGGTGATACTTTAACGTCAGGTCGGAGTTTGGCGCTGACACGATTCACTGGCATAAAAATCCTGTGGTTATCGCAAACTGTCACATTTATGTTAGGTACATTTTATATGTAGGCGATTGCCATGTCTCCTTGTCCAGATTGTCGCTTTACATAGTGGAGACTGGTCAGGTCATCGGACAAGCTTGTCCTTCACAAAATAGTTGTTTTCTTCATGAGCTCGCGGATATGATCGAATGTTGCTGGACTTCATCATGGTCCGCAGAGGGCATCAATGCGTCTCCCCCTGTTTTCCACCGGACATTCGGTTGTCGGGACTTGTTTCCGTTCATCATTGCGTCTGGCCAAGTCCGCTATAACAAGGGAACGGCCGACTGACGTAACTGCTCTACGCCTTGGCGACGGCCGCTGGCGCAATTACTGCATCTGCTTTGGTCCAAGTTTCCCACATGCCGCCCACATGCACGGCGCCACAGCCACTAGACACAGCAAAGGTGCCGCCTTTACCTGATCACCTTTGGCTCTCTGCAGCTATCGTCCTGCGACCCCATTAGCCGGGCTCTCGCCGGACTGTCGGCTCACGCTCACATCCCGGGCAGCGTGACGATGACTTCGCTCGGGGACGACGACACCATTGCTGACGCCAGCCCTGAGCTTGTCCTTGCGTCGCCACATGGTGAGACTGTTCGTGTCGTCCGCTCATGCTCTACAGATATTGCAGCCTCGGCAGTAGGGCGAGGGCAGTAGAGCAGCAGAACGCAGCACGTTTGGAGCCATCACTGGCTTGTTCTGAACCTCTGCAGTGCTGCGCTCCGCACATCCCTGCTTCTCAATTCACCCACTTCAATCAGTGCCACAAGCC
>SZWC01013112.1:66507-81892 GCA_023375785.1 Penium margaritaceum
CCTCCTCCTCCTCCTCCTCCTCCTCCTCCTCGTCCTTGTCCTCCTCATCCTCCCCATCATCATCCCCAACTTTACCAACAGTGTCAGCTGAGCCTCTCTTTACACTGCAGCCAGCCCTACAACAGCCTGGCTGCACTTGCGTGCCAGCAGCCGCAGAACTTTCGCCTCCGCTGCCGCCGCCGACAATTCCGCCAGCGCATGCTCTTGCTGCGTTTGCAGAACCCTCGTGCGCCGCACCCGACGCGCCTTGCGAGCCGAATGCCGCCACAGAAACAAGCATGGAGCAAGAACGAAGCACTGACAAGGCGGCAAACAAAGCAGAAGCAGAAGCAGAAACAGAAGCAGACGCAGAAGCAGGGGCAGAGGCAGGGGCGGAGAGTCTTCATAGGACTTCGCCGCTATCGCCCTTGCTTGATTGGTCGTCTGCTGGATCGACTGCTGCTGTGCTGGCTTTGCTTCCGTCTTTCTTCCTCCCTGCTTCGCCCTCAGCCTCTGCCCCTCCCACTCCGTCTGCACCCCCGCCCTCGCCCTCCACACCGCTTCGCGAAACAGAAGCTTCCACATCCTCTTCTTCATCCTCCTCCTCTCCCACTGGTGCGACTCCGCTTGACCCTGCTGCCTCCTCTGCTTTCTCCCCCCACTCATTCCTTCCAGAGTCCCTTCTCTCCTTCCTCCTCGCCATTTCATCCCCTTTGCCTCTGTCTCTTCCTTCCTCGCCTAGCGTGCATGGCACACTCACAGATGGCTCAACCTCTTCGTCCAGTCATCCTCCGGAGGGGCTGACGAGAGAGCAGCTGCTGCAGTGGGTCGCGCAGGACAACGCGCGCCTGAGGGAACAGCTGCAGAACATGGCTGCCATGAAGCGGCAGACTGTGGTGCAGCTGTCGGTGCTCATGGAGGAAATGAGGGAAAGAGAGCGGGGCCTGATGCGCCATGCACGGAGATTGCAGATGGAGAAAGTTGAAGAAGGGGGAGAAGATGAAGCACGGGAGAATCTTGCCGAGGACGAGGGTAAAGGGATGAGGGCTTCAGAACAGACGGGCGATGGATAAGGAGCTGCAATGCACAGGAGGCTATGAGCGAATGAGAGGGGGCAGAGATCAGAAGGAACCAGAGTTCCATGTTACATGGAGCAGTTTCAGAGTGAAGTGTGCGAGAATTTGGGTCAGATCTATGGCTGGGGCAGAGGGATTGTTGAATTGAAAAGCACAATGCACACTGAGAAGACGTGGGAGATGTGGCAGGGAGGCGACACGGCTATGGATATGGGCCACATTCAGGAAGCGTCCACTGCACTGTAGACTTCCAGCAAAAGCATGCAAGGACATTGAACTCATCCGCCAGATACGGAGGAGAGGAAAGGACAAAAAGAAGAAGGTAGGTTGGGATTCGTCCACGGTCAACCCTTTGGTGTGCAGTCTATCTCCCATTTCTTGATTCCCAATCCATCGCGAGGGCTGCATTTTGTGGGAACGAGGAGAAGCTTGGTCGACCAGACCCTGTGGTTTGGTGTATGGCATGTCATAAAAAGTACCGCATGAATCTGGCTAGCTTCTGTTCAACATATGAGGCATAATCATGGGTGGGGTGGCATGGGTGGCAGTAATGGTGGGGCTGAATCCATTGATGAATTGTGGGCGGAAAACGGTTTCCTCAAATCGATTACAGATCAGAAGCCAAGTTAGTGACTATGTGGCTAGGTGTCTTGGAGCTAGTCTTTGGGCCAAACAGCTCGTCCTCCGGGTGGAGAAGCCGAGAGATCAAGAAACAAGGCACGCAATCAGGTGGGTAGCCAATCACCCCATCAACAAGCCTAGTAGCTCGTCATCTGACCTAGAAGCTTCCTCGGGAAGGAAGATTTCCAAGGACACCTATCGCTTGGGGGTAAGATACTGTTAGGAAACTTCCTAGTATTGCTGTTGCTGGCGTGGCGACACAATCTAGTCAGCTCGCGCACTAGCAAGCAAGTAGGTGCAAGGAACAGCAAAAGTCGGGTTAGGGAGACGCGCAAAGTCTCATAAGCTCCAATAGCTTAGAAATACAGAGAGATCTCTCTCTGACAACTGACAAGCACACAGCATAAAAACCTGTCGCGGCGCACAGCGGGTGACGCACGCCGTACTGTCAGTTTGCCCTAAAACCGGTCCAAAACCACTGTTTTGGCCGTAACTACGTGCACAAGCATCCAAACGCAACGTTGTCTAAACTTAGAGATGCAAAATCTCGAATGGTCAAACACACAAGTCCGACATCGATTGATGGATAGACAAGGAAAAGCATGAAAATCGGGCTCGAGAGCCAGTCCATCGAGAAAACTCTAGCAACTGCAGATCACCTATACAGCAACCCAGTAACTACCCGGGAAGTCGTGGAAGCTGTCTGGCAGCTGGTGGTGGTTGGAATCACCACCCATCGGTGCTCGGGCGCCTGCTGTGTCCGTATCAAGGATCTGAACGAGCATGGACATGGCCAAGTGGTCAAGGTAAGCTGTACCAATAGACGGGGACGACGCACATCACAACAGGCGGGGGGGAGGGGGGGGGAGGCTTACTCGAAGGCTATTCGTGAGCTCGGTGAGAAGATTCTAGGAAGCTTCCTAGCATGCTTGCCGCTGACTAGGCGTCAGCGCTCCGTAAGCTCGCGACATTAACATTGGTCGGACGCGAAATGGCAAGGTTTTGGCTAGACGACACTGCATAGTGTCAAATGTGCTTTCATTAATAAACATATGTAGAGAGAGAGAGAAAGAGAGAGAGAGAGAGAGAGAGAGAGAGAGAGAGAGAGAGAGAGAGAACAAATGACAAGTCCACAGCATAAATACCTGTTGCGGCGCACGATGTGTGTCGCACGCGGCAGTGCAAGGTTTGTCCGAAAACCGGCCCAAAAACACTACTTTTTGGCCGCAACTCTGTGCAGACAAATCAGAATGCTACGCCATCTAAACCTAGAGATGTAGAATCTTGAGCCGGAAGCTACGACTAGTCACATGCATACGTCCGGCACCAATCGATGGACAGACAATGCAAAACATGCAAATCGGGCTCAAGAGCCAGTCCACCGAGAAAAACTCTAGCGTCAGCAGAAAAACCGCAAAACACCTTGGCAAGAACCCAAGGCGTCGTGGCAGCTCTCTTGTAGCTGGTGGTGGATGGAGCCACCACTCGTCAGTGCTCCGGCGCCAGCTGCGTCCGCATCAAGGATAGGCTACATAAAAACTGCAAGAGGTACGAGAAAGCATCCACGACGCTGGGGCAGTCGTCGGTCAGCTCCGAGTGGGTGGCCCACCACCTGCCGACGCGCCGGTGCCTCCAGGGTCTGCATCGATGACCATGTCGTCGCGCTCTCTTATACCGCTGCTCTCCTGGCCGTCACTCGTGACGGGTGGAAGCCACACACACCAACACTCCCTGTGGCTGACACATCCATCAACATAACAATGGCTGAGCAAAGTTAGGGAAGGATGGCTAGGGCAACCAATCATGGCGAGCACCGATCAAGCATACCACAGCACAGGGTCTCCTCGTGACAATGGTGCATCACACCAAGTGCCCGTGTTTCGACCATGTAGGAAGATCAAGCACACACCTACGTGTCAAACATCATGTAAGAGATGCAGAGAAACAAGGTCTCCTCGTGACCCTGGAAAATGTCTCCGGGTGTCCGGGTCTCGACCACACCATGCGTGGATCATACATAACACATAGAGGTAATGGGTCTCCACGTCACACCGGTAGAACTCACCAGGTGTGCGGGTCTCGACCAGCATAACCTCAACCATAGCATCGTGTCACACTGCAAGTATCCTCGCTGTCCTCAAAAGAGTACCAGGCCAAAGCCCACACACTAACACCCCCCCTGGGTTGCAGAGGCTGACAGCACGAGCGAAGCTGATGGCTGCTCCCAACACTCCCTAAGGAGGGAGCACGGCTCCCCCATGGCCACATACCCCTACACTGCAATAGCAAGGGTGACGACGATGTTGGTGAGATGTACTTGCACAGAGCCTCACCCGGGTGCGCCGTCGTCGCTGGCGTTGTCGACTCTATCATTGTCACTGCTGTGGTTATTTGCTGATGTGACTGGTGTAGCGTTGAGGGCCTCCTCCAAGACAATTGATGGATGTATGGCCTCCAACTACTGAGTTGCATATCGCCTCGCGGCCTCCGCAGCGTCGAGGCATGCATGGAGCTCGACAAGCTCTGACGCGGTAGTCGACTGGCTGGCTACATCTGCGGCATGTAGGCGGTCATTCGCGGAACGAACCTGACGGTGGACCTCGATCGTGTGCGTGTCTGCACGAGCCAGAGCCTCCTACATCCTCACGGTCTCATACCGTAGGAAAGAGTGGAGCTGTGCCTGCTCGTCGCACAAGTCGACGTCCTCTGCGCCAGTCGTCGGCAGAAGTGCCACCGGGCCACGAAGTGCTGGTAGAGCGTGAACACAAGAGAATGAGTCACCAACTAAGTTGTCTTAGGCTGTAGGAATAGCTGCTGTGAAAGCACCTGCTGCTCGTGACACACCTATCGCTCGGCCGTCAGCTGCTCGCCGGACGTCGCCATGTGTAGGTACACCTTCATCCGAGGCGACGTCGCGGTCATCGAAGGTGCGGTCAATACTGTGGTGCTCCTCGCGACCCCTGGCACGCATCCCATCATTCCTGTTGCTCGAGATCCGACTATCCCAGACCTGCATGTTGTAGAGACCACACAGCTGCCTCGAGACGCCGTGTACATCCTCCACACACTCCATGACAGCCTGTCGTGCTGAATCAATTGCGGTGTAACAGTGGCTGCTGGCCTCCCGGAGCTCGGCCACGAGACTTTGCACGAGCGCCTCCACTCCAGCCACGGCTGCCTCGTGGACGTCCCATCACGGAGCTCAGGCACTTGGCATAGGCGCTCGTCGTTGTTGTGTCGTTGGCTAGAAGCGCCATGGTGTCAACAACACTTGTCAAAAATACCCTGAGCCGGAGATCCGTAGCTCGCTCAGCGTCCTCGACCATGGTTGCTGCAAGCTCATCAGGTGCCACCAACGTATCACACACACGGACGTCTGCCATCGTATAGGGGTCATCTTGTGCTTGTTCCTTTTGCTGCTGCATAAACACCAGCACACTTGGCATGTACGTCTGTCACCGACTCCGTGTCTGACCAATCCTCTATGTATGACTCGTCGTCCTCACAAGGGACGTATGTCCCCTCCCGGCAGTCAGCCACATGCTCTTGCCATTGAGCACTATCCCATGCATCAATGATGTGTTGTCCTGTGGTGGTCGGTGAGCACTCCACCCCCCACCAGCCGACGGACTGTGGAAAACGAGCAGGGAGTGGGACACCAACCCCGCGACCGAGAGCGAGGGAGAACGCTCTGCTGCAACTCCTACCACCGCCATAGTGGCTGCTATCGTCCCGGCCATTGTCAGGGTATCAACGGCCTCTGTTGCCTCTCCTACTTCCTCCGCCACATCTGCTGCAATCTCCAACTCGATCTCTGAAGGTGACTCAGCGTCAGACCACTCCTCCTCGGACGAACAGTCCTCCACCATGGCAAGATGATGCGCCAATTGAGCGTGTTGTGAACCTCCATCTGCTGCCTCAGTCCTCGGCTCCAAGGTAGTCGTCGACGGATACTCCATCTCCCCCACGATCGACACACCACCAGAAGGTACAAGGGGGTGACACACGAATCTTGCAACCGGAGATGATGGAAGCGGCTCCTCGGCAACGATCGTCACTGTCGGTGATGCTGCTGTCGGCATTGCTACTACTGGTTGGGCACGTCTAGCTTGCCAAGCCATCCAATGTCTCGCTCGACGAGTGTGTGCACGAGGGGTGCCGGCAGAAGTGACGGCTAAGGTAGCGACGGGGTGAGAGGTCGGGATGACCCCGACTGACTCCAGGATAGAGCGGAGGGTGTCGGATATGGAGCTGAGGTCGGGTGGCAAGGGACTGACAGGTGACACTGTAGGAGGTGAGGATGGCGAGGAGGGAGACAGGGATGTCTGCAGCGGCATGGTGGCAACGGCCCGCTTAAAGAGTACATGGTCTTTGAGCTATTGTACCATGCGCTTTAGATCCGAGAACTTAGCGTACAACATCGCCATAGCTACACTAAGGGGTGCCACAGTATCGGCTGACAAGGCGGTCGCCACCATGCAGGACGCTGGCGACACTGGCGCCATCCATGGTGTCGATCCCCACAGTACTAGCAGGCAAAGCCGTTGGATGCCTGAGGCGCGTATGCCACAGCTGAAACTGCCACTAAGGATGCGACGCTTGTGACATATACAGAGTCGGTGCTAACCACAGCGCCGGCTGTGCTCCCTTCCACGCCAGTCTGCTCATCTCCGTAGCTCGGCATGGATGAGTGCACACTACACTTACTTCTGATGGCACAAGGCCACAGGGGGAGGTGAGCGATCGAAGCACAATCTCTCAGACGTGATGCGACGTCGTCATGAGGACGGTCACCACCAGGCTAGTGGTGCGCTGCTGTGCGATTGAAGTGTGCAACCTCAAGTCGCCTTCGGTGTCGATTTTGCACCGGGTGCCATCGTCAGTCGACGACTATGGCCTCAAGAAACCTTTGTTGCTGCTAATACTTTTGCAACTCTCACAGCGGATGCTACTATAGTGGTTCCCATCGTCAGCCGACGGTGGTGGCCTCAAGCCACACTTTAAAAGGTAAAATAAATAAAAGAACACAAAAACTTTTTTTGGTTTCACCAAACGCTCGGCGCGAGTGGGGCACCCCTTTTGCGGGGACTAACTTAAATGCCCCACTCAAGGACCCCCTTGTCCTCTTTCTCCCTTTTTTTTTCAACGCGTCACCTCCTTGGATGTCTCTTTTTGGGGTTGTTCCGGGATGTCCCCTTAAGGACCTCCCCCTGTGCTCTCCCCCTCCCCCTTTTTTTTTTGGGTGTGCAGGCTTGAGCCTCTCCTCGAGCGAGCCCGTCGAGCGAGCTCGCTCGTTGTGAGCAAGCAGCTTCGCGTTGCTTGCTCGCAATACGAAGCTGCAATGCAGCTTCGCGGGGTGAGCGAGCAGCAGTAGTGGCTGTTGCTGCTGAAGCTGCCACTGCTGCGCGGGCTGCTACTGATGTTGCAGTCCACATGAGCAGCTGCTGCCGCGTGCCGCAGCTACCCACCGACGCTGCCGTTACTGCTATTGCTGCCGTTGCACTTGCTTCACGCCGCCGCTGCTGCTGCAGCTGCTTGTCGCAACTGTTGTTGTTATTGCTCACTACTAGTTACTTTTGCTGCTCGCAACCGCTTGCTGCTACTACCGCTCGCTGCTGCTGCTGCTGTTTGCTACTGCAGCCTGCTACAGATATCACTACAGCTGATTGCCACCGCTACTACATTTGCGGCTGCTACCTGCCGCCACTACTGCTAGCTCTTGCTATTGCTGCATGCTGCCACTACTCGCATTTGCTGCCACAATCTGTTACTTCTCCTTTTTTTTGTACACAGCGGTAGCCAGACACGCTTGTTGCTGTCACCCGGTGCTGCTGCTGTAGTGGCTGCTGCCCGTAGCCGCTATCGCTGTAGGTGTTTCTCGCTGCTGTTGTCTCTGCTACCTCCATCGCTCCGTTGCACATAGTCGTGGTGGGTCCCTCCAGGATTTGCTTCTTTTGGTGGCTCCCGTTTCTGCAACTCACCGCTCCTGCTCTTGCACAGTAGAACAAGCTGTGGCTCGCTTGCTCTGATACCATGAGAAGATTCTAGGAAGCTTCCTAGCACGCTTGCCACTAACTGGGCGTCAGCGCTCAGTCAGCTCACGGCGTCACCACAGGTCGGACGCGAAACGACAAGGGTTTGGCTAGACGACACGACATAGTGTTAAATGTGCTTCCATGAATAAACACATGCAGAGAGAGATAACAAATGACAAGTCCACAGCATAAATACCTGCCGCGGCGCACGACGGGTGTCGTACGTGGCAGTGCAAGGTCTGTCTTAAAGCAGGCCCAAAACACTGATTTGGTCGTAACTCTATGCAGACAAATCAGAACGCTACGTCGTCTGAACCTAGAGAGGCAGAATCTTGAGCCAGGCGGTACGACTGGTCACATGCATAAGTCCGGCACTGATTGGTGGAAAGACAATGCAAAACATGCAAATCGGGCTCAAGAGCCAGTCCAGAGAAAAAAACTCTAGCGTCTGAAAAAAAACCGAAAAGCACCCCGGCGTCGTGGCAGCTCTCTGGTAGCTGCTGGTGGATGGAGCCACCACTCGTCGGTGCTCTGGCACCAGCTGCGTCCACATCAAGGATAGGCTGTAGAAAAACTGGAAGAGGTCCGAGACATCATCCACGACGCTGGGACAGTCGTCGGTCAGCTCCGAGTGGGTGGTCCACCACCTACCGACACGCCGGTGCCTCCGGGGTCCGCATCGGGGACCATGTCGTTGTGCTCTCCTGTACCGCTGCTCTCCTGGCCGTCGCTTGTGACGGGTGGAAGCCACACACACCAACACTTGGCAGCCTGTCCGTCCAGGCGGACGTGAGGCATCCTCACTCCCTGTCGCCAACCTTGGAAGCCTCCTTAGAAGTTTAGGAAGTGGGCGGGTGGCCTATGAGCTAGCCCAGAAGCCATCCAGAGTTTGGTAAGGGAGGGGATTAGGCAGGGTTAGGTGATGGAGGAAAGTAGCCCTACAGTAGCCCCAACAGACCACCTAGAGCTGGCTGCCACTCGTGCGCCAAGTGAGGAAATAAGAGGTCTCGTTAGCAACAGTTTGTATTAGAGATCACATTGTGTTAGATACAATGTGACAAACGACGCTTCAACGGGCGGAGAGACGAAAAAGATATGCTCGAAAGAGTAAGAGTAAATAAGGAGAATGAACACAAGTGTGGGAATACACTGTCGGCCACGAGCGTGCATGGAAGCACACACTAAAGCTAACCAACCAATGAAAAACAGCACAGCCTAGACGGAGCATCCAAGTAATAGTCAGTAAGAACCCGGCAGTGGTATGAAACGCTTGATGGTGTTTGATCGAGATTGAGACCAGTCTCTGTCTTGATTGTGTAGATTGTTTCTCGTCCCGCAGTCTCGTATCGCACCACCTGAGAAAATCTTGTTTTGTCTCGTACAAGACGAGAAGAGACCGAGAAAAGTATAGAGTTGTGCAAGATCGAGACAAGATTCTTGTACCCAAGTGGAATCTCAATTTTTTTTGGCGAAGCATGCCCCGTGTAAAGAACATGTGAGAAGCACTCGTGCGCTGCATATTCGTTGTCGAAGAGGGTCAACAAGAATAGCCAAATTCAAAATAATCATCATGTTTTTATTTGTTATAACTCATGAACTTGTCATCAGTTTACAATGTTGACTTATTGGTTAGTCCTCGCTTGATCGCCAACAATGGTTGACTACACTAGTCGCGTTTCTTTTTTCAATTCCGCGTCATCCACTGGAGCACTTCCGTGTCAGGCAGTCAATACTTGTAGTCGTTGGGTGACGTGGCAACATAGAACCTTATGTTATCATCACTGCATGTACCCAGTTCAAGTTTTCATGGTTTGACATACATACTGGTGAGTTGGAGTATAAAGCAAGGCTGAATCCTGCGGTCAGAATGTAGTCCGTCGCAAGGTGGATGCATCCAGCCGCACGTTCTATGATGTTGCGTATCCCTCCCTGTGGTCTAGAGTGCAAGATTTGGTTGGAGGTGAGCGAGACCAAGATATGGCACAAAGATTTTTTCTTTCTCTTAGCCCGACATGAGACATCTCGGACTGGAATGGAAAAAAGAGGTTTCAAGATTGAGAAATCTCGTCTTGACCTCAATTTAACAGCCATATAGCCGCTCGGCTGTCTAAAAGCCAAAGCAAAAGAGGCACTAGATGCACAGATAGAAATCAAACACAACTGAGTCTCTAACAGGCTAGGATAACACCGCTGAGAAACTGGTCCCAGGGAGCTTAACACGAGAAAAATCTAGTGAGTAAGTGAGGGTGCTCCAGATGGAGCTGAAGTAGCTGTTACACCACGGCACCCAACGAGTGAGTGGCGACAAGTCGAGAGGTCAGTGTGACTGACACAAAAACACACCCCCCTGACCCGTAGATGCAAGTCAACACAAGTGAGCAAGGGTCACAACACGATAGCAACAACTACCAACAACGAAGGGCACAAGACAGATCCACGAAAGAACTGTGGACAAAGAACAGAAATGACGAGAGCGGTGAATGCATCAACCAGGAGTAGAGGCGCATGCAAGGAGTCCAACATTGCGCACTGCAAGCTTGAATTTGCCACTGCAAAGCGCTTTCGTGAGAAAATCCGCACGAACTTGCAGAGTATCAACACCAACATCACAATCACCACTCTCAATATGCTCATGTAGAAAATGATGCTCAATGTTGATGCAATTGGTGTGCATGTGACACGTGCCATCATGAGCTGCGATGCGATGCACGCTCTCATTGCCATAGCGGATGATGATGTAGTAGATGGGTTGATGAACTGTTGCATGAGACAACACAACCACGCACAACCATAAACCCCAGCCCCCAATGCAACATAATTGACCTCAATCGATCTCCTTGATACACAACCTTGCTTGCCACTATTTCATAGGACAACTGTGCCTTTGACCAGGAAGATGTAGCCTGACTGGCTACGTGCTTCACGATCGTGGGCCCAATCACTGTCAGTGTATCTGTCAACAACGTCAGATGACTACGCATGAAAGCACAGGCCTAGGGATGGGTTAGACAGAACACACTGAACAGCACTCATTGTAGCATCCAGATGGAGCTGACGTGGATGCTCTGAGAACTACAACAAGAAGTCCATAGTAAAGGCAGCATCTGCACGCGTCATAGTCCCGAGGAACACAAGCATGCCAATGACTTGGAAGTACGTCGTGATGTCCTCATACTCCTCTAGATGGGCTAGGTCTGCTAACGCAAGAAGCCTCTACCCGGTGGGCGACATAGGTGTGGATTCTGAGGGGAGAATGGACAAAAGGTTTGCAAGATTCTCCACAAGCATCATGATGTAACCAGCCTGATGTACGTCTAGCGTACCATGTTGACAATCACGCTTAATCTCCGTACCCAAGAATATGCGAGCTGAACCAGGATCCTTCACTTTTTACACAGATTAGAGGAGTTCCTTCACAACCTCGACAACCTAAGGGTCAGGGGACGCGATCAAGAGATTATCCACATAGACCAAGACAGCAATGACGGGTGCAGAGGGAGTACTCAAGAACAGAGCACAAATCTTGAGTTTCCAACAACAAGGAGATTTGCTTCAGGCCGTAAAATGCCTTCAAAAGACGCTAGAATTGATTTGCGCCATCCTCAAACCATGGAGAATGGACAGGATAGATCTCTTCCTCAAGCTTGCTATGTAGAAAGGTATTGTTCATGAGCATGTGGTGAAGCTCTTAATTGTGTTAAGCCACTTGGTTTAATAAGGCGTTTGCAGTGGTGTACTTGCCAAAAGGTACAAAGGTGGCATGAAAATTCACACGAGCCACCTGGGAGAATCCTTTGGTAAAACAGTGAGCCTTGTACCATTCCATTGAGCTATTGGGCCTCTCTTTCCATCAAAACATCCAACGAGCTGCTATGGCCTTACGACTCGGCGGAAGTTTCACGTTTTCATAAACCCCGTCCTCCTCAATGGCAACTAGCTCCCCTTGAGAGTGAATAAAACACTTAGTTGTTCCCATAAAGTCCCCACCATAGTCAAATTGATACGTTTTGAGCTTGCAATGACAAGCACGCTTAGCCTGGACAAGCCAAGACTCCATTGTGGACCCAATAATGGTTTTACAGCAAAGGAAATACAACTAATAAAAGGGAGAGAAATCATGCTCAAGCTCAACACATACCGTCCGACACCTCCAAGAAACTCATCGCAGAGAGGAACTATGATGTGTGCATGGAATGCGGTAAGTAGATGTATTGTACAGGAGTTAGAGACCGGGAAGGTTGGACCGTGTAGCTTGCCTTGAGCACAATCAAGGCAATCAGTGGTGCATGGTATAGGAATTCTACTCACTTCAAGACCGAGGGCAGGCTGATAATGCAGCAGGCTATGGATGGCGGTAGTGTTCACGTGGCGCAAGGGAAGAAGGTCTTCCAAAGCACCATGAAAGAACAGAAGTGCTTGGATCTTGACTGAGAATGGGAGTGATAAGCAACAATTCAAACAAGAAAACAAGGATAAAATTAATGCAAAACAAAGGAGAATCCAAATCCTGCAATGCGTGGCTGAAGATGTTCTGGTCCCCGGGTCAACCAAGGCAATAACACAAAAAGGATGGGACAGAGCTCGCCCCATTTTTCTTCTTGCGGAGTCGAGAGAGAATATCGGCGTCGAAGAACTCGTCAATGGACGAGCTTGCCAATCAGCAAGCTCGCCCGCTGACAAGTTTGTTGATCGATGAGCCTGTCGATTGTCGGGATCGACGTCCAATAGGAGAGGGAATATGAAAAGCAGCTTATTGACTATAGTTGGGGGTCTACTGCTGTACTCATTTCATGCTTGGTGTTGCATGGGCTCCTGCAGTCGTAATGTAGACATGGTCGTTAGCAATTTCTTAGAGCCGGCAGCTGCTACTATTGCTTGTGCTGGAACCACTATGTTGCTGCTGTTGGTAGTACAACACCAGTTGGTGGTGACAGACAAGGTTGTGTTGTACCTGCTACTACAACCAAAGCACCCATGGAATTGTATGGATGAGAAAGCTAGCATGTGCGGCAGCTGACTGAACAACTGCCATTGTTGGTGCAGCATTACACAGCCACATAGCTACATCATTTGTACTTGCAGAGCCGCTACTACTATTGTTGCACTGCTACTACTACTACTGCTGTTGCTGCTGCTGCTGCTGCTACTACTGCTGCTGCTGCTGCTGCGGTTGCTGCTGCTGCTGCTGCTGCTGCTGCTGCTGCTGCTGCTGCTGCTGCTGCTGCTGCTGCTGCTACTACTACTACTACTACTACTACTACTACTACTACTACTACTACTACTACTACTATGCTACTACCATAGGTTCTGCTGCTACTGTTGGCTGCCGGTGCTGTGGCCGCCGAGGACGTCGCCATGGCTAAACNCCTCAGAGGGCCCCCCCCCGATCAGAGGAGGGCTGCGAGGCCCTCCTCGCAGCTGCAGCAGCAGATGCAGCAGCAGGTGCAGCTGCTGCGGATGCTGCTGCTGCTGCTGCTTCAGCTGCTGCTGCTGCTGCTGCTGCTGCTGCTGCTGCTACTACTACTACTACTACTACTACTACTACTACTACTACTACTACTACTACTATGCTACTACCATAGGTTCTGCTGCTACTGTTGGCTGCCGGTGCTGTGGCCGCCGAGGACGTCGCCATGGCTAAACATTGCCGCCAAGATGACTGTAAGAACAATCTGATAGGATTTTTCCTCCGGTTCTGTTGGATAATTACGTGTAGTGAGCCCTTATCTTAGGGACTGCATGTTACGAGGACCTCTACGCTCCACTGAGCCCGGCCCATACTAGCACATAATTGTCGAAGACTGTTTTTTCACACTTAATAGTGAGATGTATAGGCAGATTCTCTCCATAGTTAAAATACCATGAGGAAATGAGGGAACCTCCTTAGCAATTCTGTGTGTGTGAGAGAGAAAAAATTGTTTAATGTAACCTGAAAGACAATGCTAAAATTGGTGGAGATAAGACAAAGATATGCTCGAAAGAGTTGGAGTTTGTTGAAGAATGGACACAAGCGTGGGGATATACTCTCGACCAGGAGCGTGTATGGAAGCGCGCTCAAAAGCTAACCAACAAGTAAAAAACAACATCGCGTAGATGGAGGACCAAAACAATAGTCAATGACAACCTTGCAATCTTACGAGCCGCTCGGTTGTCTAAATGACAAACCGGAAGTAGCACCAGATGCACACCAGAAAACAAATATAACTAAGTCAGCAATAGACAAGGATAATCCTCCCAAGAAACTGGTCATCGCTAGCTGGTCACGAGTTGGAGAAAATGCTATCAAAATAGTCGTTGAACACCACTATATCCAACTCTTGAGTGGCACCAAGTCGAGAGGTCAGTGTGAATGACACAACACGGAGGAAAAGGGTCCATGAGAGAGGATTGGCCATGGAGAAGGAGATGGGTGATGTGGCGATACATGTTTTTTAGTAAAGGAGTGAAGATGACGGTACACTCCCTAATCAAAATGATCGTCGTGATATCTTCCTCGCATTTTTGGTTTGGAGGGGATTATGATTTAGCACCACATGTATAGAAGTGTAAGGCCGAGCTACGGCTGACAGGTACACATGGATAAGCATGTGAATTTTTGTGTAAAGACTCGGCCCACAGATACATGGGGACATGAGGCCAAAGCTATAGATTTGGATAAGAGGGCCGTGACCCCTGAAAGGGGTGTCAGCAATAATTTTGACATGGTTGGACCAACACTCACCCCCTCCCCCCTAATGGAGTTTGGGGGTATGGATTATGATGAGCTACAAGCGCCTATCCCTTCCACATCATGTCTACAAGTTGCCGTCGATCGGCATTGGTCCACTAGCAAGACAGGCAGAGACACTGATACTCTGGCAAGGAGAGAGGAGGAGGAGGATTGTGGGTGGCTTGTGGTCAAGGATGATGCCAGATTAGGAGGTACATTAGATCCGCCCCATTTTTTAAAGAATAAGGAGGCAAAAATAGGGGCCAAGATCTCGACCCAACACGCAAATGCTTCCGCAAACATTATTATGAGAATTTGGTGAAGTGCTTGCGCTTCCCTGCCTGCATCAACCAGAATTTGTTGCGTGCTACCCTAGTCCATATGAAGGACCCATTGCTCAGGATGCCTCTGGTTTAATGCATTTTAGATCGGTACCTCAATCTTTGATTCAAGCACTTGAGAAGAGAGAAGTTGCTCAATTCGACTTCCTGAAGAGAGTATGACTTGGGCCAGTCGAAGGGATTTGGATTCTGGGATGAGGCGAGATCTACGAGCTGGGAAACTAACAATGCACGGAAACCACTCATACTTGGGTCTTTTCTAGAAAAGGGGTTGGTGCATATCCTTGTCTCTACGAAATAGGTTCTGGTTCAGCACAAGTCGCTTTCACACATGGCAAATGACACGAGGTGATAGCAGTACGAAAGTGATAAAATGAAACTAAAGCAGAGAAAGTCCACTTGAACATATCTTTGGGAGAACAAGGCACGAGAGTAGCAAGTTGGCCCCACCACTGCACACCACTGCACACCACTGCACACCACTGCACGCCACTGCACACCACTGCACACCACTGCACGCCACTGCACGCCAATGCACGCCACTGCACACCACTGCACGCCACTGCACGCCACTGCACGCCACTGCACGCCACTGCACGCCACTGCACGCCACTGCACACCACT
>SZWC01013113.1:8664-27763 GCA_023375785.1 Penium margaritaceum
CACACACACACACACACACACACACACACACACAAAAACACTCTGTCACTGTAGGTGACTAAACTGAAACCAAGCTCTCAGATGCAGAGTTGATGGACACCCAATGGATCGTGCACTATTGGAGTCTGAGCCGAGTGCAAGTGGTACCCACAGCATTCATTTGGCGTGTACTTGTGATCTTAATTACTCTGATGAGCATAATGTGGTTTGCCTTTGCTTAGCATAACGTGAAGCAAAATTGGCAGGGAGCATGCACCCACGGACGCTTGTGGTCAATGTGGTTGACATTGAGATTTAGTTATGCATAAGTAGAACATGTGATGATGGGTTATTGGTCCTTCAGGACCACACGACTAGGCTGTCCCGGCACGTGAGAAGCCATTGACGGTTCGTTGGCCGACCCGTTTTGGTTCGATCCTTAGGTTGCGTCTGGGCCCCACGATGAACCTCTTGCATGGGTGGCCCGGTCAACCAGTCTTCCATCACTTTGTCACCTTATTGCTTGTAACTAACTTCTCTGAACTCTCGTGTATTCTTCCGAGGAAGAATGCCTCATGTGTGTCACACCCCATATCCCAGCAGGCTTCACCACTGTCAGATATCAGCGCAGGGAGGCCTGTGCCTCCCCACAACAAATAGAGATTATCTCTCTCTCACCATCGATTCGGGACCTGGCCCACGGGTGCAGCGCTTCCTTGGTTAAATAGCCATTGAAGTAACCCCACCTACTGCTTCTGTATAATCAACCTCACACCGGGTGCACTGCCCACATGTGCGTTGCCCCGATTCTTTGACACCGCCTCGTTGGCGTAGACAGCTGTCCTAAACTCCTAGCACCTTTTCACTCTCTAGTACTGAAGAAAGCTGTAACCACTGATTTTGTAGCAACGACCCTGCTTGTAGCACAGTGCCTACATGCACACGTGTGCACAACCCTGCTCTGTCATAGATGAGTCTTCAACGGTTGCAAGATTGTAGCTATTGCTGCAGTAGCAAGCAATCCAATGTCAGACTTAGAGCCGTAGCGCTTCATTTGCCTAACAACGGTTGAAGTTGCAGCAGCTGTAGTCCCAGCAAGAACTATCCCACACTGGGAGTATTGCCCAGTCCCTTGGCCGTAACTGCAGCATCTACGGCTGCTCCTTTTGCACACGCTCTCATTTGTGTGCTGACTGCTTCACTTCCATTGTATCTTTGGTGGCTGCACTAAAGCCTCAAAGCTACTTCATCCTCCTACCCAGTGCACTCGTGCCCCCCTACACGTGGAGGCGTCTAGCCAAGTGCAAAGAAGTCATGTGACACGTCATCCACATGCACCCACGGGCTGCCACCGTCGCCACACTGTCGTCAATGTTACCTGCCACAACAGCGGTTGCTGCTGCGGCAATGACCATAATCTCATCCCTCCATGCTTCAACCTCAGTCACAGCTGCAACCACCTCTCCTACGCGGCCTTGTGAGCAGCTGTCTTGAGAGGCAGCTGAATGGTGAGCACCCTAGTGCCATCACCAAGCACCGAGCCAATTCTTACATCATCTACATTTATGTGAGAGACCGCCCCCGACAGAGATGAGGTGGCAGAGGCTAGAGAAGAGATTGAGCAGTGGTCATGCCTACACTGCCACAGTCGCATTGGCACTCTTTGGGAGTTTACAACGCACCGCCTCACCGACTGGTGGAGCGCTTTGCAGAACAAACACATGTATTATGCACCATTCACCACTCCCACCACTATACCTCCTTCCTCTTCCACCTCCTTCTTCACCTCCTCTACACAGTCGCCCTCTACGTCGGCTCCTCTCTATTTTCCCAAATGGGTGGTCTGGGTCAAGGAAATGGGAAAGACGGTCCTTCTAGTGGTGGATCAAGTGGTGGACGAGGTTGGTGCAGTAAGTGAAGAGGTTATAGAAGCTCGCCCTCTTCTACCTCATCCACTAGCACCATGATGTGTTGGAACCATGGCATCACCGAGCACTCTGCTCCGTAGTGCTCCGCATCCCTTGACAATGCTCGTCTGGTATCTGCGATGCGAACACAGTGGATGTGCTCTTCTGGTGATGGTGGTGGCGCTTCTCGTGCCTCTGCCTCCACTGAAACCACCAGTTGTGTGTCTTCCTCCTCCATTGATGCTGCCACCTAGAGCACCACCACGGCGCACCTCTCGTCGCCCCACCCCTGGGGTTGGCCTCCAGCATTTGGTGGCCCTGTCTTCTACGGCTCCGCATCCGGTCCCTACTCTCACCAGCATGAGTCTCACAACGGCGTTCGTCATCAAAGGTCATCATCACCCTTAACCTACCGGAGAACTACCGCCAGCTGGACGTCGTCCTCTCTCATCTCGTCCATCAGAATCACCTCACTGACGAGGGAGGTGACAGTGCACGTTTAGGTATGGGGTTCCTTGCATGTGAGTCAAACGGGGCCCTTGGCTGGTATACGTCAGGTTGCGACCAAGGATGTCTCCTTGTTGATGTTATGTGGATTGAAGACAAGCACTTTGTTCACTAACCATATCGTCTCGCTGCGTGTGGTCAGTAGCTCCCATCACGTTTCACCATTGTTGCTGTCAGCCGTGCTCCCACATCTGTGCGCGTATCGGGTGGCTTCTAGATTCTTGACTCCGGAGCCACCCACCACATGACTTCGTCCCCTCCGTCGTTTGTCTCTCTAGGGCGTGTCCGCAACATTTGCTTTGTTTGTGCTGGATCTAGCTAGCATTTTCAGGTATACAACGTCGGTGTTTTCTGGTTTTTTGGGCCTGGGGAGAAGCCTTTTCTCTTGGACGTGTTGTGTGTACCCTCTCATGAGCTCAGTCTGCTCTTTATGAAAACTCTTGATGACTAGGGCATGGACTTCTCCTCCAGTCACGGCATTGCATTTGTGTCACACCACACTAGAGGCCACATCTTGCTTTAATGCAAGTAGTGTGATTGTATGTTTCAATTTTCCTCCTTCACATTTGTCTTTTTCACATCCACGTTTGTGCATGTCGCTTGCTCTCTCTCCTCGGTGCATGCGCAACTGTTGCATCGCCGCCTAGGACATTCACACTGTCGCCATTGACAGCTTGCTCCATCACCAGCCAGCACATGGTCTTGATTTTCCCACTTTCCCCGTTGTGCACTTGATTGTCTTGACTGTGCCGAGGAAAAAATACATCGGCTTCCTTTTTCCACCTCTGATACTCACACTGCTCATCCCCTTGATCTCTTACAGGCTGATGTCATGGGCCCTCTCGCTCATGACGCCTTGGGGGAGAGAGGGATTTGCCATTACGTCCTTTGTCTTACTCACGTCTATCCGCGCATGTGTTGGGTGTTTGCATTTCTACAAAAGAGAAATGTTTTTACCACCACTGAGTCTTGGCTCCCACAGGCTGAGCTTGGCTGTGGATGCCGTGTGTATGCATTCCATTCTGACCGTGGTGGTAAACTCATGGGACCAACTACGCTGTTCTTGTCTTGCGGGGTGTGTATAGAGCTGTCAGCTCCCTACACACCTCAGAAAAATGACATTTCCAAATACTGGAATTGCACACTTGCTTAGTGAGTCCTCACTCTCCTGACTACCTCTGAGCCGCCCCTTGTATTCTCCTTCGAGGCCATGTACTCCATGACATGGGTCTGGAACCGTGTTCCACACGGTCCTCTCCCTCGTTATGTCACCCCCTTTGGGCATTTGTTTGGTCACCTATCATACTTGCGTCTTACTCACTTCTGGGATTGTATTGCAGCCTTCTGGCTCCCTGAAGATCTTTGGGACAACAAGCTTAACCCTTGTGCTTGTCTCCGCACCTTCCTTGGCGTTTCTGCCATGCACAGAGCCTAACACTGGTGTCATTGACTCTCGTGATGCCATGATCTTTGAGGATGTCTTTCCTCGTGATCTGTCTCATGTCTCTCCACCCTCTTCTCTTTCATAACTCTGTCAACTTGGAGAGGGTGGTTTTGTCTCATCCTCCGGTCTCTGGGGCACAGCAACCTCTTCCACTGGCACATTGGCCCCTTCCGCTTGCACATTTTCCTTTACTTCCTCTCCGTCTCCCTGGTTACATCCATAGCCGGCGATTGTCACATCATGTCCTCTCTGTCTAGCACCTCTTCCCCAGTGTCAACACCGGCTTCTACATCCTCTACACCTACAGGTTCCAACTCATCACCTGCTGAGTTCCCGGTGCGAAAAAACTGCCCCTCCGCATGCCCAAGTGCGGTGCCGGGAGGCACCGACAAGCCGCCAAAAAGAGAGGATATTCCTTCGAGTTGGATCTAGCGGCTTGAGGATTGCTCAGATTGTAGAATGGAGGATTGTGCCTAAAAGTTAACAAGTCATTGAATATGGTGGAAGTTGTTTCATCGGAATTGGACAAGGATCGAGGGAGATATGAGCTTCCAAAGTTGGGATGTGCGTGCCGGCTATGGGAGTCGGCCGCGACTCGACTTCCGGTGAATATTCAACCGGATCGTTTATTACTCGGTCCGGTAACACACCCATTTGGAGATTTTCCTCCCAAGTGACTGCCGAGGCGTCCGGTGGATAATCCACAGGATCCTATAGTACAGTTTGTTACTGAGGAAGTTGACCAAAATCCTGGCTCGGAGTCCGCAACTCAAGAGTGTGTTTTATTGCTTGGGGACTTGGTCAATATTATGACTGCAGGTCCACGGACATGTTTCAAACCTTGTCTCACCCGATCACCAAACTCGACCCAAAAGTAGGGAAGGTGCATCAAAACAGTGCAGGGGGCCCTACATCACATGCAATGAGATCTGCGCCTTGGGAAAGGCACCTCGCACGTGAAGGAAGGCTCCAGGGCGTGTGCACACCATGGAGGCGTTAGGCGTTTCTGTGGTGGGTGAGACTTGCGCTTCGGCAAGTGTAACTTGGGCTACGCTTGGCCGAATTGTGTGTGGTTTGGTTCATTGGAGAAATCATGATCATGTCAATGTATGAAAACTAACACAAAATGTCGTTATGACCTTCACAAAAGAGTTTTCTCTAAATTCTAGCTCACATAGTGTGAGGCGACCAGAAAGCTCATGCTCATTCTCAGATTCGCCCAAAACGAAAGACGTGAGCCACCAGAGAAGATCACACCAACTTCGGGACCGCAAATTTCCCGACAAAGGCTAATGGGTCCATCGGTCTAATAATCTCCAACGTTCACGTCTTCCGTAGCGCACGGGATTGTCATCTTGGACGTCGCCGCGAAGTTCTGAGAACCTGTCTGAGTAGAAGGTATGAAAATGGCGCAAAAGGAGATGCATCCCATTCAGAAGTATGCGGGTGGCCCAGCCTTTGGGCTATGGAGGTGGCAGTTTGAGTTACACCTCACGCATAAAGGGCTGCTGGACATCATGTTGGGAAAGAAGGTGCTCTCACAGGCGACTAGTGCAGATGCGAAGAAGCAAGCCTTAAAACATAAGAACACGGAGGCGCTCATGCTCGTGGTGTCTAGGACAGCCGAATTGCAATGGGGCTACTTCCAAGGCTGCAAGCTGGCAGCCGAAACTTGGCAAAAACTTTGAGCCATCAACCAATCCAAGTTGCTCTTGAACAAAATCATTGCGATGAAGCGGCTCCTCACGGCAAGAATCGAGGAGGGAGATGATGTCATCTCCGCCATGTAGCAGATCTAGTCGTTGGCCTCAGAATGAAACGCCGTGGGATGGACGATCGACACGCAGTTGCAGGGGATTGCCCTCCTCATGGCCCTGCCAAGAATTTGGGGACCACTCATCACCGTCCTCGGACGATGGTCGAAGGACAAGCTCACCTCTAGTGTGGCCACAAAATACACCAGCAACGAGCCGTAGCTCGAAGCTACGGGGAGTCCTCGTCTTCCTCATCGGCCCTCGCCACCAAATACGTGGTGGCAGAAACGGGCGCAAAGGGAGCGGCTGAAAGGGCGGCGGTAAGAAGGGCGCCAAGAAAGGTGTGTACCGCAACTGCGGCAAGGAGGGCTATTGGGCTTGTGAGTACCCGGAGGAGGCGAAGGCCGGCGGCAAAATACACCAAAGGCAGGTCACTCTCAACGGCAACAAGAACCACTTCCTCAAGACGGCAAAGAGGCGGTGCCTGGATTCTGGGGTCAAGGATTATACGCAGTACGAGAAGGTGAGGTTCATCACGTAGAAGAAGTTCTCGAAGTCAATGGTGGTCATGAACGACAAAGTTGAGCCGGCAGCCGGCCATGGCGACGTGGAGGTGGAAGTCATGGTGGGTGGTAAGAAAGAATCGTGCACAATCCGTGATGCGCAGCACGTCCCCGACCTGGCTGACATCTCAAGTGTTTGCCGCTTGACAGATTAGGGGCATGAAGTGCTCTTCCACAGGAAAGGCGCAATGGTGCACAACGACTGCGGTGGCGAGGTTGTGCTGGAGGCAAACCCCGAGGGCAGTCTCTACATCGTGGAGACCAAGGTGACCCCCGTGACATCAGACGCAACAGACTCGTAGGAGCTTGTCGTCAACATGGCCAAGGGAGGAAGCATTGATCGAGAGCTCTAGCAGCGACGGTTGGAGCATTCAGCGCCCTCAACCGTTAAGGAGATGGCGAAGCGCGACATGGGGCACGACCTCGTCATTGAAGGTCCAGCAGATGCGGCAGCAGATGTAGCAGCTCACAAAAGGTGTAAGCCTTGCATTTTGGGTAAGGCATGGCGCAAGCCGATCAACAATAACATGGCTCGTGCAAGAACAGGGCCTGTGACCAGAACATCCACACATGAAAGAACATGCACTGAATACCGGTAATGTAGTCATGATTCCTCAAGAGTGGATACCACATACACAGTTACTTACTATTCGCACTTTGTGGACAATTCGGTCACCAGTGAAAATGAGTGGGTACTCTGGTCGTATCGTGTAAATAGTGGGTATTTGGGGAGCTCGATGCTCAGAACATGGGTAAAAAGGAATTATTCTTATGGAGTTTATTGTTCCGACGGCGGGGTATACAAGGATCACAAGTGAAAAACTGGGTAGAATCGGGTTTTTGACCGAAATGGGAGCGACTTGGAGTTCAGCAGCCCAAACCCTACGGCTAATTCCCAGGTCGCCCCCATTTTCGGACGACTATATCTGAGACGCCCCCATTCTGAGAACAACTGGCTAGGTCGCCCCCATTCCGAAAACAACTGGCTAGGTCGACCCCATGTTTATTAGTTTCCCAGCTTGCCCCCATTCTGAGAATTATGGCTACGTCGCCCCCATGTTTTCACCAAAACGTCGAGGGTTTGGGGATAGGGATGTCGACGTCGGCAGAGCCTTGTAAGTACGTCATCGCGAGGCGACCACATAGTCACTGAAACAACGTAACGGTACCCTAGTTTTACAGGTCGTCACAATGGTTTCGGGTCGTCGTTTTTTTACGTTTGCACGTTTGGTTTGTTGTTGCAAACGGTATGAAAAAGGTTTCTGTAAGAGACACGGTATGACTCGGCATTGCTTACATCATACGTTAAGCCAATTGGTTGAGTACGGAGTTCCATGTCGAAAGTGGACGATGGCCAAATGGGATGACGTAGCCCCACCCGGGGGGATATCTGACTGTGTGTCGCATGACTGTGTCATGTTGCCAGCGTTGCACGGTTCATGCGCGTAGCCCGTGTCCATGTGGACTCAGGCAGCTAACTTCTGCCCGTCCGATGTTGCAGCCGCACGTTCCAAAGTATAGGATAAGTTGTCGGTCCGGGTTTGCGTCTCGAACGTTGGCATGCACCAATGAAGATTTCCGTCTCTGAACCTGTTCCTTGTACTGGTTCGCAAGGTGAAGAGGTACAATCGTGTGTACTTAAAGTGCTTCTCAGTCAGTCGACTTCGCTAAGTGTCCACATTAGTTTACTCCATGTTCCATCGAAATGGACACCAACGGACGTCCGAATGGCCCGACACATCAAGGATGGAGTACGCCCATAGCGTACCCTGTGGCGGCTCATCGGGCATGGGTAGCATTCAAGGAGGAGTGGGACCGGTATGTAGCACGCAACCATGAGCTGGGCCACGAAGAACCATCATGGGCCCAAGCTCCTGTGACTCCAGAACGTATGGCATGGAACTTGGGAATGCGCATGCCAAGTAGTCATCCGCCACACTGTCCGGACCATGGGAGCCATGGGTATGGACCGAGCCACCGAGTCCGTAATGGCCCCTGCGCATGGTACAGACATAGGTTATCGGCCGAATCATATCCCTTTTGCCCCCTTTATGCAGGGGCATCTTGGTTTGATTTTAGATTTTCATGTCCCTTATGCCCTCCAGGAACAATGTTACTCATGAAGAATTGTGCCGTTTCCTCTCTACTTCACCCTTATTTTTCATGTAAAGAGCATACACTTTGACAGAATCATTTCTGGAGTACCCACAGTCCAGTACATTGAGGCAAATTTTCTGTAAAATCATGTCTCGAGTACCCATTGTCATGTCTGGAGCACCGAGTATCATGTGTGGAGTACCCGGAATCATGTCTGGAGTACCATCTGTCAACAACATTGGGCATAGGTTTCTGCAAAATGACTTATGGACTACCCTCTTTTCATGTTTGGACTTCCCGGGATCTTGTCTGGTGTATCCACACTCCAGTGCATTGTGCCAACAATTATGCAATATGAAGGCTAGAGTACCCTTAATGTTGCATTAGGTCATAGACTATTCATGATATAGCACTCCCCACTGAAATGTTTATGCTTCCTTTGTACTAATGTAATGTATTCACCTAGTGGATGCAATTAAACGGTTAGTTGCATTCAGCCCCCTTAAGACATGCTTTTCCTATCATTGTGTATTACGGTTTGTGACTGGGTTACTTTTCATGTAATGTCTACTTATAAGGAGGAAGAATGAGACATATACGTCACAAATGTCACAAGGGGGAAGAATGAGACAACTACCATAAACAGTAGTGCAACTTTTGCTTAGGTGGTTAATGTGACCATTCCATTCAGTGCAAGCATTTCTTCATCCACCTTAAGCACCATTGCTTCACACACATAGCTATTAGAATGCAATGAATACATTGAATCAAAGCGTCAACAGGTAAGAAAGCCTTGGGTACACATGAAAGACAATGGAGACAGGTCACATGAGGCAATCCACTCTTGCACGTAGACCGGCAAAATGTTCACCCAACGCATAGCGTCGCATGCTGCACACGGGCAGGCATCTCCACACTCTAGGGAATCATAGAACACCTCCACTGGTTGGCCACGTGATATCTGGGTACAATCATCCCCCTCCACATGCACACGCTGTAATCTAAACCGCCCCCTAACAGGCAGTCCCCTTCTGGTCCTTTGGGATCTTGACCTTGAGGTTGCTTGAACAGGCACAAGTACAATAGCCTTCTTCACCTACAACCAAAGAACGGGTGATGGTTAGTGATGAATGTAGCAGTTTGTGCAGATGCAACACAAACTGGCAATGCATAAGAGTCATGTGCAAGACTAATGAACATCTTACGCTCCAGTGTCACGTAACATGTCAAGGTCTGGCAGCCCCATCTCGGGAACAAGCTCGCGGACCATGGCATACTGACGACGGAAAGCAGCCTCCTCTTCCTCATGCCTTGCCCTCCTATTCTCTTCATCTAGGTCATACTCCTCGTCTAAAGTGTCCAAATCTGTCCACTCTGAAGTGCGCTCACCTTCTGGAGCAGGCCTGGAATCTAAGACCTCGCTGTTCCCCTCCTCCTCTAAACCGTCCTCCTCGTACTCTTCCTCCTCCTCGTCCCCCTCCTGTGCCTAGCCGGTTGCTGTCAGCTCTTGCGTTAGGTCGCCCTCTTCAGGTGCCTCCTCAGTTGTCGCCCCTGTAGTTGCTGCACTTGTTCGTGCGCTTGTACCGGCTTCAGTATCTGCTGCATCCATGATGGCTTCTACAGCATCCTGAGCACCATTGGCTGCAGCAACCTGCTGGCCTCGCAGCTCAGCCGCGCGGGCTGCAACCATTTGTGCCGGTGTTGCAGCGGGTGGGTTCTTGCAACGTTTCATAGGGTGGCCCTTCTAGCCACACTGTCCACAAATGTTGTTTGCGCGCATTAGATCCCCCCGCCGCTTGTGTTTGCCCTGCGGACGGCCCACTGCACGGCCGCCAGGGGCCTGCCACCTGGGTCCCGGGGGGTCCCCCTCACGGTCTGGTTCCGGGGGGGCTGGCTTCAACGCCCTGAGGTTGACGCCCAGCATGGGGTGGCCGTAGCAGCGCTTCCACGCGGCGATGCTGTATGCCATGTCGGTGTAGTTATCCGGTGTCACACCGTTCTCCAGCAGTACAGCACATGCAAGCACACACAGAATGCCAAACTCCTGGTAGCGACCACAACTGCACTTCCACGTCCGGTACTCCACCTGCCGCGGCACACCCCGGCTGCCTGTCACTATGCCCATGAGGTTCCCGGTGTGCACCACCTCGTAGTCTCGGGCCGCCAAGCAGTTGTGCGTCAGCACATTTCCGGGAGTGGTCACCCACTTCCTCTCTACCTTGCTGCCCATGTTGATGTCGTGTGCCAGCTTTCTGTAGGTTGCGAACAGCTTCTATATGGAGGGGTACAAACTGGCAAAGCAGTGGAACGGTAACAACTTACGTTCTTTGACGATCCGTGCATTGAGAGATTCGGCGGCATTGCTTGTGGTGTGCCCGCGACACCCTGGTGGCTCGTGAAAGCGACTCCAAGAGCGCAGTGGGATCCCTCCCGACTCGCCATCATTGAAAACATAGCGTGCAGCGCCCTGGTTCATCTGCACAAGCTCCATGCTCAGCTTGTCGTATTCCTCCCGCTCGTACGCGTGTGCAAGCTGCCAGAAGATGTCCGCTGCAGCCTTGCTGTACGTCACCCGGATATTCTCCTTGATGTGGAAGGTGCAGTACTTGTGGTCGGCCCGATGGAGGAGCTTCGGCATCACGGTCACTAATGATGGTGGTGCCGCCTTCGCGCATGGTCCAGTAAGCGTTAGACAGCGAGAGCAGAAACCACCCCCAGTAGTCCTCGTCCTTCTTGCTGAGAAGGGCGTAGGCCATTTGCACACTGTTGTTTTTAGCATTGAAAAACTACGCGATCAGAAGCACATGTTTGTAGCCGTTTTTGAGAAAGGTGCCGTTGAGAGCAACTATACGCTGAACGTGGGGCCACGCTTTGCGGCATGCATCAGGTGCCCCAAAGCATCAACGGAACTGCTAGGCCTTCTGCTCCACCACGGCGATGGAGTTGGGGTCGACTCGCATCAGCTGCATGTGCGGAAGAAATACATCCATCAATGTGGGAGCATAAACAAAACCCCTCCCATGTGAACTTGACCTTAAGTGAAGCAGGACTCACCTCGGCGCAACACGTGGGGAAAAGAGCCCACGAGATGGACTTCTCCCCCATGACTTCCTCTTGGGCCTTGTCCCGCGCCCTCCACATGACCTGGTAGCCCACCTTCTCGTGTGTGACAGCTTTGACGACCGCACGCAGGGCTTTGGCGTCAGTGGTTGGGTCTCTGGCCATCGTGTCCCGGATACGTCGCAGGACCCACTTGGTTGTCCGGGTCGGGTTGCCCTTTGTCTGGCCCGGGGTGCACTTATGCCCCTCCACATAGGAAGACACAGTGCAGGTGTTGGACTTGCTCCACATGTGAGCACGGATTACCCACGGGCATCCATCGCTCTTGCGGTTGCGGCAGCGGGCCACAATTCGGCCGGGTTCAGACCTCTCCCACTTGAGGGGGAAACGCTGCTCGACTGCGTAATCCTCGATGGCGCAGCGGCACTCCTCCATGGTCTGAAATTCAATGCCACCCGGGAACTGCGCACCATCATCGTCGTCATCTTCGTCCGAGGGGCGTGCACAAAAACAACAGCAATAGCCTGAGACCAAGTGTTCAAAGATGCGGGACTGCGGGGTCACATGCTACCGACAAGGGCTTACGATTGTGCGAGGGTACTATGGGCTTGCGGGGTGGGCCTTCTTCCTTACACGACTTCGCGTTAAGGGTCGACGCAGGTTGACCTAGGAGGCACTCTAGACCATAAATGGCACGGGCCATGACGCGAGACCAACGGGATGGAACACTTACCACTGGGTGGGTAGTAGCGTTTTGGATGGACCAGCACTGCTTTACCACCTTTGTATATGACGGGGCCAGGGTCAGGGGAACCGGGGGTCATAGATGCCAACAGTTCAGCTTCTTGCTGCCTCTCCCATTTGTCGCATTCTCTCATGTCGTCATCCCACTCGGCAAAAGACCGCATGTGCATGGGGTCGACATAGTTGACCGTTGGTTCGGCACTTAGGGGATCGAGGTAGTGTGGGCCAGGCAAGAGTTGATGTCGTGTGCTACGTGTGGCATAGACGGTTTGCCAAGCTTCGCTCGGCGAACCGATCGAATTTGAGGCCGCCATGCGGCCAGAATGAGGGCGTGTTGGATAGAAAAACGGCGATTAAATATGTACCATGCCCCCATGACCCTGACTTACCGGGTGCGAGGATGTCGGCCGGCGCCATGGGAACGACGAGAGAGCGGGACGGGTGACGAGGATCTGCCTAGGAGACAGTGATGTAACATGCAACGTAGAAAGACGGACGTGGGAGACCCCTGCAAGCCGTAGGGCGCGGAGTAACCTGACCGAGATGCACTCATCCACCGTTGGAGGTAGGGGGGGGGGGATGTTTTGCGTACAGAACCGAATGCGTGCACAGATTGGTCAAAGTACATGCCATCGTGGCAACAATGTACGTGGATTAGATTCCTTGACAAATATAAGGTGCGGTTTGCGAACAGACGGAGTAGTTATACACCCATCGTTTCGCCAGAAAAAGCTTCGGTGCCCATAGTAAAAAACGAACCGACAATGGTGCCCATAGTCGGAAACGAAGTGACGGCGGTGCCCATAGTCGAAAACGAGATGACATCGATGCCCATAGTGAAAACCGACATGACAACTGTGCCCCCGGTTATTGCTCGTCATGGGCACGATTGGTATATATTTCATGGTTTCAACAAATTAGTCTATCATTTAAACGTGGATTATCGCACGACATTGTGCCGTTTCGTCGGCGGCCGTACTAGTAACATGAAAACCGATGGACATGGTTTGACACTGCTCCCGAGCTTTATTCATGGGTGTTTTCACATAATGTCGCACGGATTCCGCTTCTATGTAAGACCTGGTCACGGTATGCCTCATTGCGTCATGGTATTGTGTACACGAAAGGTTCGTTGAAGTTTCCCGGTTCGCAAATACGACCATCGGAAACGCGTCCTAGTCATGCAGCGGATTCCTTCCACGTATTGACAGCCTGTCGCGTTGGACGTTCCACCGATCTCCCGCGTCGCAATGCCCCACATATCACTCAGGTGGTCCATGCGATTCACACGGCTGTTTCTCAGACGTAAGCCTGAAAAATACTTTTCTTGGTCCCAGGCTTGCGCGTCGTCGGGGCGTGTCGGATTGCTAGCCATTGCGGTGCAGTCCGTCGTCGATGCTGTTGCACGCCCTCACAATGGCTTCATGCACCGCACATGGGAGACAATTGCGGGCACGAATGTTATTCACAGCCATGTTTTATGCACTGCATGCCCGTGTTGCCGTGCGATGGCGGAGAACACGTACCAGAGACGTGGTGGACCTATCACGTCTTCGTGGTTCCCACCCAACGACTGCGACCTCGACGACACTGACGAACCTTGCTTGACGCAACAGACTTCTCACGACGACGAGGATGCAGCCCGCACAGCAGCGGACGGGGCTGCACGCCGTGAAAGTCAGGGTCCACTGCGGATGTCGCGTGCAGGTGGTCGTGTTCACTCTACCAAGGGCCTGCCCCACGGCTCCGACGATGAGGCACGGGCAGCCGACGCCATGGCAAAGACGGTGTCCGATAACATCGCGAAGCCGAAACCCGACCCTGCAAGCAGAAGGAAGCGGAAAGCAGACGTCGATTTCCCGGGCGGCTCTTCCTTCGACACTATGGCAGCATGCAAGGCTGCCGTGGAAAAATATGCGGTGGTAAACCGCATGTCCCTCAGGTGGCTCAAAAGCGACCCCATGTGTTTTGTGGTGCGGTGCAAGCAGTACGCCACCAAGAAGTGCCCGTGGGTTGTACGTGCAGGGTACAGCAAAAAGTCCGGTGCTTACAACATCACGTCCTTCACAGATGGCCACCTCTGTGATCCTCGAGTCTCTTGGGGCAACCCAATGCGCACCACGTGGTGGGTGGTCCGGCACATTCAAGGCACCCTCGCCAAGGACCCTTCTGCTTCTGCAAAGGCACTGCAGGCGGTCGTGACGAAGGTCAGCAACACTAAGATACCGTACACCACCTTGTACCGCGCGAAAAAGGCGTGCCTGGAGAAGATGTATGGAAAGAAGTCTGAGTCATGGAGCATGTTTCCTGGTTACGTGGCCGAGGTACGTCCGCAAGGTGTTGTTGTCGTTTACACTTGTTATCCGCACCGTTTCCTTCCTACTTTGTGTCTAATCCCGTGTGTTCATTTGCGCAGCTGTTGAAGGTGGACCCGCTGGCCATCGCGAAAGCTGAGAAGGACCCGGACACTGGCGCGTTCGACCGTGTTTTTGTCGCACCCGGTGCCTGCCGCAAGGGTTTTGAGTACTCACGCCGAGTCATCGTCATGGATGGAACGCACCTGAAGAATGGTCACAAGCAGGTGCTGCTGATTATGCAGTTCTTCGACGCCAACGACAACGCCATGCCCGCGGCGTACGCCCTTGTTTCAAGAGAGGACGAGCGCAACTGGACGTGGTTCTGTGAGCTGGTGGCAGCGGCCTACCCGTCTGCAGCACTGCAGGGAACAACGATCATCTCAGACCGTGAGAAAGGACTGGCCAATGCAGTGGAGTCCAAACTAGTGGGTGCTACGCATACCTACTGCGCGTGGCATCTGATGCGCAACGTGCAGTCCCGCTGCCAGGGCCGGTCGGGGTCCTTGTTCTGGAATCTCGCGCACGTCACAACACAGGAGGACTTGGATGCATGCTTGGCCGAGATGCGCCGACAAGCACCACGGGCTGTGGACTACCTGCTGGGTGGAAACGGCGAGCCGGGCATCCCCAAGGAGCGCTGGAGCCGTCTGTACTGCCCAGTGCCGCGTGGCGGGCACACCACGAGCAACGCCATGGAGTCCCTAAACGGGAAGCTCGTGGATTTGCGAAAGATGTACCCGTACTTCTGTTTTGTCAACCTCCACGGTTTTGTGCAGAGGCTGTGGCACATCCGTCGCAGGATGGCTCACGACACTGTGGACAACGTGGCGCCGGCTCTGCACCTGAAGGTGAAAAACAACTGCAACAGGAGCCGCGCGTACAACCTGGACTTGGACGCGGACAAGGCCGGACCATGGACGAGCGGCACTGCAGTGCGGGCAAACGGCACTCCACGAGACGTCAACATCAACAGCAAGGAGTGCATGTGCGGTAGGTGGCGTGAATACGGGGTGCCATGCCCACACGCGTGCAGTCTCTTGCTCGAGAATGCACTCAACCCCGTGGCCTACGTGGACTACGGATACCTCACCCTCAACTACAAGAGGACGTACAACGCGCCATTCCCATTGCCAAAGATGCGACTTGTGAAGCGGGCTGACCCGAAGTGGCTGCAACCTGGAGCACGTCGTGGGCGCGGGCGTCCGGCCACGGTCAGACTTGACCGGTACGCCAAGGTGAAGAAGAGGCACATTTGTGCACGTTGTGGGCAGATGGGCCACGTCCGGCGTGCATGCCCAAACATGGAGGCGCCGACACCAGAACAGATGGCCGCAGCCCGCGTGGCAGAGCTGGACGCAGAGCGCCGCATGAGAGCGTCCTGCAGGTCAAACGTGGGCGCCATGGGGTACTCCGGGGACGAGGCTGATGATGCACCCCCTGCTGAGGAGGAGGGAGAGTCAGACGAGGAATCAGAGGAGGAGGGGGAGGAGGAAGAGGAGCAGGGGGAGGAGGAGGAGGAAGAGGAGGGCAGGGATGGTGTGCAGGAGGGACAAACAGATGACTCGGAGGGGGGTGAGGATGGGGATGGAGACGAGGAAGATGAGGGGGGGGGAGGGGGGTCAGGAGGTGGTTGACCCCGTGGCAGTGTCCAGTGACGATGAACAGGGGGACCGTGATGCTGCTGAGGACCGTGAAGAGCTGTGGATGGCTTTCCACGCGGAGGTGGACACCATCACGCGTTCCTTGGGCCTGTGGTAAGTTTGTTCATGCTTATTCACGCTAAGTGTTTTCCATCCTTTCACTCATGTTCCTATTCCACTTGCTAACTCATACCCTTGTGTGTCCTTTGCAGAGCCGACGTAGCACCGTTCGGGACCAGGGAGGTGCAAGCCAGATTACAAGTGGCCCCTGATTGCACCTCTGCCTTAGAGTAGTATTTCCTTGCACTTTACTCTGGGATGGTACATGTGTTGGGACAATTGTTGGACTTGTTACTACATGGAGCAGTGAGCATGTGCTGTACTGAACATTTGCTAGTCACTGAAGTCCATGTTTCCATTGCCAAAAAAATGCCATAAACGACATGAATTCCTTGTATTTGTGTCTCCAAGTGCCCTTTGTTGCCTTGATGTAGTACTGCATAATGGTGTTCTGTAATTTCAGTGCACATTAATGACCTTGAAATGATATGCAGTGAATGTCCCTGAAGGAGTTCCGTAGTGTACATATATACTATGAACAAGTTCATTTTGTTCTCTTTGCGTCAGTTGTTTCAAAGAACCAGAAGATGAGTTCATGTGAACAAGCAGACTTCACTATCATCTTCCTCATGGGAGTTGGTGCGACACTAATGTGTCAGAAACTGTATTCCTATCTGTTGCCGCCAAGAACAACAAGATATGTGCCAATGTGCCACTGTCCAGCAACACACAACGACACATGTCAACTGGATGCCTACACAAGTGTAGCAGTGGCAGAGGAGAGTGAATGGGACGATGTCTTGTACGAGGGAGGAGACGACACTGTCCACACGGTTCATACCGATGAGGACATCTTCTATGATGCACTGGGATGTCAGGGACGTCAGGGTTGTGGTTGTGACTTGTGCACCTGGCTATGGCTGTGTAGTGTACTGGATCCGAAGTGGTTAGATCCAGCGTGGACTGGGTAGTACCTCCTTCATTATTACTTTTATGCCCACATTTCTCCGTGAAATAATTCAATTATGTCCATACTTTGGATAAGAAAAAGACATCCATGCCCTTTATCGTCTGAATACTAAGACAATTGTGCCCATACTTATTTCGCCTGTGCCATACGTTGACAATGAAAGTACAACTTTATGCCCTCAAATGTACTTCACATGAACACAACATGCCCATTACTTTCGGGTAAAAATGTGTTATGTACCCACATCTTTCTGTTTTATAAATCTGCTATGCCCATTGTCGTCAATGGAAAATACCTCGCATGCCCACGACTGTCATTGAAATAATTCTCGGGTGCCCAGAATTCCCCAAGAAATACATCTGCCATACCCAATGTTCTGCATGGAAAATAGCTCAGATGCCCAAACATGTCCGTGGAATAATACTCATACACCCAGTACTCTCACTACAATAAATCTCACATGCCCAAAGTTGTCGACGGCATTGCCATGGATTCCTCATGACGGACTCGGTGGCTCCGACCATATCCACGGCTCCCATGGGTCAGGACAGTTGAGCGGCCTGGTACTTGGCATGGGCACTCCCAAAACCCAGGCCATATGGTACGGAGAAACAGGAGTCTCGACCCATGGTGGTACAATGTAGCCCAACCTTGCATTGCGTGCGACACAGCGGTCCCACGCCTCCTTCAATGCCACCCATGCCTTGTGTACGGCCACAGGATCCTCTAAGGGAGTACCCCATCCCTGATGTGCCAGGCCATTTCGACGGGCGTCGTTGTCCATGACCTGCGAACGTGGTCGTCAAACTTCAGTACTAGCAGTGAACTGAGCGCATTTTACTATCGGGGAAGCACCTTCAACGCACGGCAAAGGACCGGTTCATCGTGTGAACCGGTACAAAAAGCGGGTCACTTGATGAACCTCTTCGCGTCATCGTCAATAGACGTCGGCACCTGCCGCCGACATCGGGTTCAGGTGCGCGCGGCGTCGGCAAATTCCACCGTGGACCTGGCAGTGTCCTTTCGGCGAGCATTCATTGGCGATAAAAAAGACCTGCTCCGAGCGACGCGCAAACGTCTGCTACAGCGCACCAGAATCTGTCCACATGCATGAGTCGATGTTGTACGAACTCCCTGCCGCAGAACGGAACACGACAAAACGAACCATCGGCTGCCAAGACAGGCTGTCCACATTCGAGGTTTGTTTACGACATGCAAGTCGAAGACGATTGAATACCTCGAGCAAATACTGGGCACAGTTGTCATTATATTCCGTTTTCGCACGCTCCCTGAAAATCATGGGCATCGATGTCATCTCATTTTCGACTATGGGCACCGCCGTCACTTTGTTTCCGACTTTGGGCACCGATGTCATCTCGTTTTCGACTATGGGCACCGCGGATATATGGAGCGAAACGATGGGCACCGGAGCATTTGTGCTCTTTGCAAACGCTCATGGGGCCAACGGGAAATGCACGTGTCGACGACCAAAAATCGCGTTGTACAAAGCGTGAAAGGAGATGGCAAGTAAAGGCCGACTACTCGAAAGCTGTGAGGAAGCTGAATAAACGCAATAGTGTCCAGCTTTGAAGGCCGGAGAATAAGCTACTGTACGTGCACAATACGAACATCGGACGTCGAATCCGTAACTTGTAAACATCCCATCGACCTTCGCGACCAAGTGTGGATGGCGGACCCGACTGACCTGGTGTCCAGAACGATGTACGGCAGGTTTCGATTGAAACTCATTTTTTGCAAGTTAAAATCTGAAATATTACTGTTATCTTGCTTCCAATTTTTAAAGTGGGGGAAAGACGTTGATAATATTTCATCCGTACTGGGCATCCCAGCCATGATTCCCCGGAGCACCGAAAGTGGGGGCAACATAGACGCGACTTTCCGGAATGGGGGCGATCTAGTCATTTTTCTCAGTATGGGGGCGTTTCAGACATGCCGAGGCGAGAATGGGGGCGACTTAGAAAGTCGCCCCAAACCATAACCCCCCCGCCCCCCCCCC